>JAOTOM010004392.1:0-282907 GCA_034440615.1 Ashinkailepas kermadecensis | reverse complement strand
CTCTCTCTCTCACTCGCCAGCTCGTGGAGGCATGACCAGATTTTGGCGCGACATCAATGACCCGTGGCCGCCGATGCGTCGGTGCCGACGCCGTTCGCCATGTCGGCATATCCGCTCGTTATCGTCACCATTGCCGAGCGGAGCCGGAAGACGGCTCCGGCAGAAATATTAAAGACGGGTCCCGGTCTGTATCTGGCAAGATGCTCTAGCGGGACTGCCAGATCCTGCGCCGTAACTCCCGTCAGACTGCTCGACTGAATCGGTGTAACTCCCGCCAGACTGCCCGACTGAATCGCTGTAACTCCCGCCAGACTGCCCGACTGAATCGGTGTAACTCCCGCCAGACTGTCCGATCGTGTCGGTGTGACTCCCGCCAGACTGTCCGACCGTGTCGGCGTGACTCCCGCCAGACTGTCCGATCGTGTCGGTGTGACTCCCGCCAGACTGTCCGATCGTGTCGGTGTGACTCCCGCCAGACTGTCCGATCGTGTCGGTGTGACTCCCGCCAGACTGTCCGATCGTGTCGGCGTGACTCCCGCCAGACTGTCCGATCGTGTCGGTGTAACTCCCGTCAGACTGTCCGATCGTGTCGGTGTAACTCCCGCCAGACTGTCCGATCGTGTCGGCGTGACTCCCGCCAGACTGTTCGATCGTGTCGGCGTGACTCCCGCCAGACTGCCAAACGTTGCTCCCGTGGAGCTGCCCGACTCTACTGGTGCGGCTCCCCCAGGCCGCCCGGCCAGCGAGGCTCCCGGTGATTGTCCGCCCTTACCGGTGTAGCTTTTAGCTCCTACCACATTTCACTACTCCACACAAATGTGTCCGCCGTTCGTCAAAGGCGCCAGCTTCCTCCTCACCGCCCGGAGTCAAATCGTGTCCATCGTCTTCAAACCGCCATATCCGCCAAACGGCCCCGCCACCACTGGCCCGCCGCTCCAATATGTGGCGGCCGTTGGCCGGACTGCCGAGAGCAGGCTGTTTCCCGGCCTCCACGCCGGAATTGCTCAGTTGCTGGACTCATCTCGAAAGATGCGGCCGCGGACTATGGCCGGCCGAGATCAAATTCGTGATGCGGCGTGTCATCTCGCCTCGCACCAACTGCCGACGAGCCGAGCTGCAATTAGAACGGCGCCAAATGAGCACGGCTCACCGGCACGTGCCCGTCCCTGAGCGTTTGACATCCACATCGTGCTGGTAAAGATTGTCTTTATGTGCGCCGTAACTTAACATGGCGTCTCGTTGGCCGCCTTCACGGTGGCTCGCTTCGGATGTGAAATAATGAGCGGCCGGCAGCCTTATTAGGTTCAGGAAATGTAGACAAACGTTGGCGCTCGTTTAACAGGGCTCCGAATAGCTGCCCCGGAATCGTATGGAGAATTTAGCATCTGTTTAATGATGGTCATGTGCATGACGCGCGGTTATCATTACTAAGCTGATAATCGATGATGATCGAACAGTGGCTATGCTCGCTCTTCCGTGTTTTGTGCTTCCCCACTCTTTAAGACACTGGAGCCCCAAAGTGCGTTTCTATTGACGATGCTGCACGGAAAAAGTTCACGTAAGCTGTGGGTGGTCGCTCATTTAAGGAAATTTCGCGTTTGTGCTTCGGCAGCTCGGGCCGCAACTGGCGAATTGTTTCGCCTTTCTACCATATGAAAATGTATCCCGACAGAGAAGTGCATCATGCAGTTTACGCATACTGTATACATGACTTTATATTTATTGTTGCAACATTGATGGAACTTTGCCCATGTTCGTAATCTAGTGACGGTTCAATAATGTCAAGGCGATTATTAACCAGAAAATATTGGTGATCATTTTTGGATGCAGTCCTTTCGCATGGCTGTGGTATCTCATTACCCTCCCCCCCGATTTGAAAGCACATTTCCTTGCTCACATACTCCACCAGGCGTCGGTCAAATAAGCACATGATTTTCCGGGTCTGCAAATGGATTGCAAATGTGATCACCATAATTTGGCCAAACTTCAGCGTGCTCCAATGCGGTGGAGTGGAAACGGAAACGCCCACAGAATGCGCACGGATGGTGGTTTTCTCACGAATCATTCCCATATTACGTGTATAATTTGAGATTTGAAGTGTTAGATGTATGTTATTTGAGATTTGAAGTGTTAGATGTATGGAATGCACTGCCGGTTCTTGTGAGGGGCATTTCTTCCGTAACACAACCGACTGGGTATAATATTTGTAGCCAAAGGAAAATAAGGGAGCTAATCTTACCAGCAGCGATCAAGCGCGAGCTGCCGGGCAGTGGCTGAAAACATCGGCAGATATTATTCACCGTTTCCTGGCAGTGCCGAGTTCTAACATGCTGTGCCTGCTGTTATCGCACCGTATTTGCGGCAATCAGCCAGCGTGGCAATATTCAGAGAGTCATATGCCATATTCGGGCAAACCGCATATCGTGGTAACAGGATGCTGAAGTCGATTACTGGAAATATAGGACTGCATGCTGAAAATTCCTCCACGAAAAAAAACGCACACCATCAGTTTACAAGACACACAAGCAGCTAATTCTGGGACGTAAGGAGGAGATGTAAATGAAGGCAGTTCAGGATTAGTTCCCTCAAACATTGCCACCCAGCTGCGTAGATTTCGGCTGCTGTAATTGTCAGATACATCGCTGCGGATATTTTAGCTGCTGTAATTGTCAGATACATCACTGCGGATATTTCAACTGCTGTAATTGTCAGATACATCGCTGCGGATATTTCGGCTGCTGAATTGTCCGGTACATCGCTACATCAGATACATCGCTGCCCGCTGGTGTATTCAACACAAAGGGCCTGATGATGCTGGCAGCATGAAAATAGCTTTAATTGCAGGCCATATTGAGCGATATTTAACCATGTACGTGAAAAAGTAATTGCATGGCCTAGAAGCCGTTCTGTTCGTTGTTTTGCATCACCAAGTCAGTGGTACTGACCGCTCACTCGGTGGTGTGATGTTGCCGTTGTACTCTAAGTATGTTGGTCTGGTCTGGTGTGCGACTGTATTCAACACATTTGGCAATAACTGATGATTTGGCCTGGCTTGTAAGTACACTCGACGCGCTTAGCAGCAGCCGATACTAAAGCGCCTGATCAAAACATTCATTCTGGAAGGGCCGTTTCACAGGACTGATTTTCTCCGTTTTGTCCATGTGACAAATTCGTACTAAAACATTACTGATACGATTGAAAACATGAGATTTTGCGATTTTGAAGTGGGAAAGTTTTTCCCCCCGTTGGCCCTCTTTAAAGCAATATCTGACCACAGACGTAATATATTCCTATGATGTGATGAACACAGGTATTGACATGAGGCCCATTGCAACAAATATTCAGCATTTAGCATAACTGTTAACTTCAGAGTTTAAAATATATCGAAAAAGGCCTGAAAATGCCTTTACTTTCGCAACGTGGGATATTGATCTACCCGTCGCAGTCCGGGAGAGGGGATAAGAATGGTCACCCCACTAACTTTTCGTCGAAGCAAGGTAGAACAACCCATTGAATGTCACGGTGTAGCTACATCTTCCCACGCTTAGTTACTTGACACGTCATTATCTACCTCTTTCGGTTCACCTTTCGCATTAGGCCGAACAAGCAATGTCTAGGTGCTGTCAGTCACATGTATTTGTCGTAGCTTTCGGATTCTAGTCGTAAAGACGGGATTTCGTGCTTCAATATTGATGATATGCTAACTGGAGGCTTAATCTGACACAGATGACAAGTGCAAAAGCCAAGGTCACCGACCTCGTCAAGGCCAAATACCTGACAAAATGTGATGAACTCTTGATGTGCAATCTGTGATGAAGATGACAATATTCGAAATGGATGGAACAAAGGAAAAGAAAATGGTTGCCACCAAACCATAAACATATGATTTCCTCTGTGATAAAAGAGGGAGAGAAAAAGGAAAAATGTTTATTTCTTGGGAAACTTCAAAACTTTCAGAGCGCCTGGAATTCAGGTACCTTCGGGGCGTTTCAGGTCACATCGCAGTGATCTGATCGGATAACGAGTTGAAACATGGTACCTTTTTAGATAACGCAGTTTGTTACTGCATACGTTCTGTTGTTTAAAAAAAAGATTTACGAGTAACAAAGTGATGCGTAGAGAAACATTCACCTAGCATAATGCTGTGTTTGACTAAGAGACCTGGCCAGAAGCCACATTTGCGTTTGTATTTTATTTGACTACTTATATACACATATATAGCTTTTAACTGTTCGCTGTTGTTTGTGATGACTGACAGAGCTCTCTGTCAGTCATCACTGTTATCTTGGGGCGGCGCCCCTAGCTGTCATCCATCATTGTTCTCTTGGGACGACGCCCCTAGCTGTCATCCATCATTGTTCCCTTGGGACGACGCCCCTAGCTGTCATCCATCATTGTTCTCTTGGGACGACGCCCCTAGCTGTCAGTCATCACTGTTATCTTGGGGCGGCGCCCCTAGCTGTCATCCATCACTGTTCTCTTGGGGCGGCGCCCCTAGCTGTCATCCATCACTGTTCCCTTGGGACGACGCCCCTAGCTGTCAGTCATCACTGTTCTCTTGGGACGACGCCCCTAGCTGTCATCCATCACTGTTCTCTTGGGACGACGCCCCTAGCTGTCATCCATCATTGTTCTCTTGGGACGACGCCCCTAGCTGTCAGTCATCACTGTTATCTTGGGGCGGCGCCCCTAGCTGTCATCCATCACTGTTCTCTTGGGGCGGCGCCCCTAGCTGTCATCCATCATTGTTCCCTTGGGACGACGCCCCTAGCTGTCAGTCATCACTGTTCTCTTGGGACGACGCCCCTAGCTGTCATCCATCATTGTTCTCTTGGGACGACGCCCCTAGCTGTCAGCCATCACTGTTCTCTTGGGACGACGCCCTTAGCTGTCAGTCATCACTGTTATCTTGGGACGACGCCCCTAGCTGTCATCCATCACTGTTCTCTTGGGACGACGCCCCTAGCTGTCATCCATCATTGTTCTCTTGGGACGACGCCCCTAGCTGTCAGTCATCATTGTTCTCTTGGGACGACGCCCCTAGCTGTCATCCATCACTGTTCTCTTGGGACGACGCCCCTAGCTGTCAGTCATCACTGTTCTCTTGGGACGACGCCCCTAGCTGTCATCCATCACTGTTCTCTTGGGACGACGCCCCTAGCTGTCAGTCATCACTGTTCTCTTGGGACGACGCCCCTAGCTGTCAGTCATCACTGTTCTCTTGGGACGACGCCCCTAGCTGTCATCCATCATTGTTCTCTTGGGACGACGCCCCTAGCTGTCAGTCATCACTGTTCTCTTGGGACGACGCCCCTAGCTGTCAGTCATCACTGTTCTCTTGGGACGACGCCCCTAGCTGTCAGCCATCATTGTTCTCTTGGGACGACGCCCCTAGCTGTCAGTCATCATTGTTCTCTTGGGACGGCGCCCCTAGCTGTCAGTCATCATTGTTCTCTTGGGACGACGCCCCTAGCTGTCAGTCATCATTGTTCCCTTGGGACGGCGCCCCTAGCTGTCAGTCATCATTGTTCTCTTGGGACGACGCCCCTAGCTGTCATCCATCACTGTTCTCTTGGGACGACGCCCCTAGCTGTCAGTCATCACTGTTCTCTTGGGACGACGCCCCTAGCTGTCAGTCATCATTGTTCTCTTGGGACGACGCCCCTAGCTGTCATCCATCATTGTTCCCTTGGGACGGCGCCCCTAGCTGTCAGTCATCACTGTTCTCTTGGGACGACGCCCCTAGCTGTCATCCATCATTGTTCTCTTGGGACGGCGCCCCTAGCTGTCAGTCATCATTGTTCCCTTGGGGCGGTGTCCCTAGCTGTCAGTCATCATTGTTCCCTTGGGGCGGTGTCCCTAGCTGTCAGTCATCACTGTTCCCTTGGGACGGCGCCCCTAGCTGTCAGTCATCATTGTTCCCTTGGGGCGGTGTCCCTAGCTGTCAGTCATCATTGTTCCCTTGGGGCGGTGTCCCTAGCTGTCAGTCATCACTGTTATCTTGGGACGACGCCCCTAGCTGTCAGTCATCATTGTTCTCTTGGGACGACGCCCCTAGCTGTCATCCATCATTGTTCCCTTGGGACGGCGCCCCTAGCTGTCAGTCATCACTGTTCTCTTGGGACGACGCCCCTAGCTGTCATCCATCATTGTTCTCTTGGGACGGCGCCCCTAGCTGTCAGTCATCATTGTTCTCTTGGGACGACGCCCCTAGCTGTCAGTCATCATTGTTCCCTTGGGGCGGTGTCCCTAGCTGTCAGTCATCATTGTTCCCTTGGGGCGGTGTCCCTAGCTGTCAGTCATCACTGTTCCCTTGGGACGGCGCCCCTAGCTGTCAGTCATCATTGTTCTCTTGGGACGACGCCCCTAGCTGTCAGTCATCACTGTTCTCTTGGGACGACGCCCCTAGCTGTCAGTCATCATTGTTCTCTTGGGACGACGCCCCTAGCTGTCATCCATCATTGTTCCCTTGGGGCGGCGCCCCTAGCTGTCAGTCATCACTGTTCTCTTGGGACGACGCCCCTAGCTGTCATCCATCATTGTTCTCTTGGGGCGGCGCCCCTAGCTGTCAGTCATCACTGTTCTCTTGGGACGACGCCCCTAGCTGTCAGTCATCACTGTTCTCTTGGGACGACGCCCCTAGCTGTCATCCATCATTGTTCTCTTGGGACGGCGCCCCTAGCTGTCAGTCATCATTGTTCCCTTGGGGCGGTGTCCCTAGCTGTCAGTCATCACTGAACTGGTTTCCAACGATCTCCGCACCGTGAAGTAGGATGCTGCAGATTTTGGATACGTGCCAGGTTTAATGGGATAGCTCAACAACTTCATCAAATGATGTGTCACGCAAGTCTAAAGACTAGCACGATTAATCTCGTAAGGCTCCTAGAGCGTTAATGGAAGCATGATAGTGCATAGTGGGAATTTTCGGCTTCTTCAGCCGGCATATTATGCGACCAAAGCGGATAGGATCAACATCACTTAATTACACTGGGCTTAGAGAAGACGCAAGCAGCCGCCATCATTTGGTAGGGTCTGGTGAATAATGTCAATATTAGACATTACATCTGGCGTGGCTGCTGCTGGCGTACCTAGCAGCAGTACACAAAACGGTACACGTCCGCCGCCAACACAGAATTATCAGCTAGCAACCACGCTAACGTACTAAATGGTACTACTAAGCCGCCAATACAAGACAACTCGTAGGGGAAAGTCAGGGTGGCTGAGGTTTCGGACTCCCGGCTGGCAGCAAACTTAACATTGGATGCATCATGCACACCAGATATGCCGAGCTCAAAATCCACTGTGGCCTTCTCCTCCCCGGCCAAATTTGAGGAGATGTCACGACCAATGAACTGATTTAATCTTGTTCACTCGAGAAAAGGGACCGTAAAGAGTACCTGATTCGAAGTCCGCTTCACCGAATCAAGCTTTGATTCACTCTCCATCCATCGATTTCCGCAATAATACAGGCATGCAAAGCAGTGAATACAGTTGCTATCAACGTCTACATTTCGACTACACCGTTGATGCAGACTAACACTTTTCCATCCACAATCATATCGGGCAGCACGACACCAAGCCCATGATTACCGCATTCGGCCCGTTCACATATACACCCCGCGTCTTTCCCGACTATCCGTCCGCACGGTTCCCGCCATAGCGCCAACTCAAATCCGATCAGATGTAAATTACAAAGGAAAAAGCCAAATCGGATCGGCGCAGCGCCGCATACGATCCGACGGCGATCAGCTACGGGTGGCGGGAGATCTGAGGCTGGGAGCGGGCAATCTGGCCGACGGGCGCCCCTCCCCACCTCCCACACACACACACACCATGCCGCGCCGTCGTCGGAGGTGGCGATGCGACGCCCGGGGACGGACGACGCGTCGGAGCCGACGGATTCGGAGCGGCCCGCTCGTTGACGGCCACTTGTGGCAGGTCTGGAGAGTCTGGAGAGGCCGGCGGCGGCCGCGTCGGCACCGACGACGCGGCCGACGCGACTCGAGCACGATACGAGCCCGAAGTGAATCGGCTCCCCCCCTCTCGGCGGCCGGCAGCCGAGTGGAGCCGGGCTATCGGCCAGCGTCAGCGTGCCGGCCGGACGCGCCGCCCGGTACGAGATTAAGGCCGGGTCGGCCGCATAAGGCCGGGTCCACTCGGTTTGGCGCCGTGCTCAATAGTTCAGCAGGTCCGCACTAGGTGCTGGTCAACAGGTCCGCACTAGGTGCTGGTCAGCAGGTCCGCACTAGGTGCTGGTCAACAGGTCCGCAATAGGTGCTGGTCAACAGGTCCGCACTAGGTGCTGGTCAGCAGGTCCCACTAGGTACTGGTCAACAGGTCCTCACTAGGTGTTGGTCAGCAGGTCCGCACTAGGTGCTGGTCAACAGGTCCGCACTAGGTGCTGGTCAGCAGGTCCGCACTAGGTGCTGGTCAGCAGGTCCGCACTAGGTGCTGGTCAACAGGTCCGCACTAGGTGCTGGTCAGCAGGTCCGCACTAGGTGCTGGTCAACAGGTCCTCACTAGGTGCTGGTCAACAGGTCCGCACTAGGTGCTGGTCAACAGGTCCGCACTAGGTGCTGGTCAGCAGGTCCGCACTAGGTGCTGGTCAGCAGGTCCCACTAGGTACTGGTCAACAGGTCCGCACTAGGTGCTGGTCAACAGGTCCGCACTAGGTGCTGGTCAACAGGTCCGCACTAGGTGCTGGTCAGCAGGTCCGCACTAGGTGCTGGTCAGCAGGTCCGCACTAGGTGCTGGTCAGCAGGTCCGCACTAGGTGCTGGTCAGCAGGTCCGCACTAGGTGCTGGTCAACAGGTCCGCACTAGGTGCTGGTCAACAGGTCCGCACTAGGTGCTGGTCAACAGGTCCGCACTAGGTGCTGGTCAGCAGGTCCGCACTAGGTGCTGGTCAGCAGGTCCGCACTAGGTGCTGGTCAACAGGTCCGCACTAGGTGCTGGTCAACAGGTCCGCACTAGGTGCTGGTCAACAGGTCCGCACTAGGTGCTGGTCAGCAGGTCCGCACTAGGTACTGGTCAACAGGTCCGCACTAGGTGCTGGTCAGCAGGTCCCACTAGGTACTGGTCAACAGGTCCGCACTAGGTGCTGGTCAACAGGTCCGCACTAGGTGCTGGTCAGCAGGTCCGCACTAGGTGCTGGTCAGCAGGTCCGCACTAGGTGCTGGTCAGCAGGTCCCACTAGGTACTGGTCAACAGGTCCGCACTAGGTGCTGGTCAGCAGGTCCGCACTAGGTGCTGGTCAGCAGGTCCGCAATAAGTGCTGGTCAGCAGGTCCGCACTAGGTGCTGGTCAACAAGTCCGCAATAGGTGCTGGTCAACAGGTCCGCACTAGGTGCTGGTCAACAGGTCCGCACTAGGTGCTGGTCAACAGGTCCGCACTAGGTGCTGGTCAACAGGTCCGCACTAGGTGCTGGTCAGCAGGTCCGCACTAGGTGCTGGTCAGCAGGTCCGCAATAGGTGCTGGTCAGCAGGTCCGCAATAGGTGCTAGTCGACTGGTCCGCAATAGGTGCTGGTCAGCAGGTCCGCAATAGGTGCTAGTCGACTGGTCCGCAATAGGTGCTGGTCAGCAGCGCACCAGCGCGCCACACGTGACGTCAGCGGGAGTCCATGCGTGACGTCAGCGGGAGTCCATGCGTGACGTCAGCGGGAGTCCATGCGTGACGTCAGCGGGAGTCCATGCGTGACGTCAGCGGGAGTCCATGCGTGACGTCAGCGGGAGTCCATGCGGGACGTAAGCTGGAGTCCATGCGTGACGTCAGCGGGAGTCCATGCGTGACGTCAGCGGGAGTCCATGCGTGACGTCAGCGGGAGTCCATGCGTGACGTCAGCGGGAGTTCATGCGTGACGTCAGCGGGAGTCCATGCGTGACGTCAGCGGGAGTCCATGCGGGACGTAAGCTGGAGTCCATGCGTGACGTCAGCGGGAGTCCATGCGTGACGTCAGCGGGAGTCCATGCGTGACGTCAGCGGGAGTTCATGCGTGACGTCAGCGGGAGTCCATGCGGGACGTCAGCGGGGGTCGCACGTGATGCTAGCAGCGGCCATGCGTAGTGCCAACAACCGACAATAGGTCAGTGACGTAAGCAGGGACGTTACCTGACGTCAACAGAGCTACATGTGATGCTAGTGTCACTCCATGTGTGACCTCAGTATGCGTGACATCAGTTGATCACTGAAGCGGTTCGTCAACACCTGATTATATGAGAGTGGAAGGCGCAAAATAATAAGAAGTTGGGCAGATTTGTCGACAGGTCTCTTCAGACCATGGTTCATTTTCGTGCAGCAATATGGCCGCTCTGATCTATTCAAGCTAATCCAACTGTCATAACCATGCGTAGATATTTGGTGAGGTGGTCACAACGTTGTGTGACAGTTGTCTTAGCATCGATTACTTTCGATACTACAACTGTTGCCGTATGGTTACAATGGTCCGGTATGGCCAACGCAGGGTAAGTAGTCAAAACCTCCCAGTTGTCACATATATGTATACCAGGATCATTACGGCCACCACGGCTCCTTCTCGACACAGTTGCAGAAATACCTACGTGTTTTGCTCGGTTGGGGTGGGGGTGGGGGTGCTTGGTATGTTTAATGTAACGTCCTCAACACCAAATCAACAAGGATTCCTTTGAATGGGTATACAGGATGCAATGGGGCCTAATCGACTATCATATACCGACCCCGGATTCAGTTACTGCTCACCAATGTCTCTTGGACTCTTTTGCGACGCATTCGACTACTGGGTCAATGACTACTGGGTGACGTACGTGACTACTGGGTGACGTACGTGACTACTGGGTCACGTAGCAACATGGCAGCGCCAGCGTCCCACGCCGAGTGGTCTCGGGTGGACTCGGTAGTCCCGGCAGCTGTGGGATAGGAATCTCGCCGAGTGGTCTCGGGTGGACTCGGTAGTCCCGGCAGCTGTGAGATTGGAATCCACGAGTTTACAATCAGGAGTCCAATGTCCTACCGACTGAGCTACCACGACCTGTCACCAATGTCTAATCACCCATCAGCTGGAAATATCATACCGCATACCATCATGAGCGGAATAGGACACCACTCGTTTGTTTCCAAAAACTCACCAACTCTGCCCAACCCATCAAACTCTTCATAAGTATTACCGATCAACAACATAGTTTTTGACATCAGCCCCCTACCCGGCACCCGGTCATTTCCGCCTCACGACGGTTGACCGATGCGTGCCGACCAACAGCTGTCCGGGGCGATAGCTAATCACGGCTGACGGGGCTCCTCGACGGGTACGTCGTGACCGACCAGTCAGCCGCAGCGTCCCGCAAAGCTGCCGCTCCTGCCGCCGCGGCTGCCCTGAGCTGAGCCCCCCCCCCCCCCCCCCCCCCCACCCCGAGCGCCGCCCGCCGCGCGACGCCATGCACACGCGGCGGAAGCCCAGTCCGGCTCGCTGTTAACGCATCACAATTTATTGGCCGGCCGGCTCGGCGGGCCGGCAGAAAAGGCGGAAAGTTTGTCGCTCGAGAGTGGGCCGGGCGGACTGGCGCGGCGGCGGTGGGCGCGCCGGCCCCAACTCGGCCCGCCGCGTGACAGGTAATCATATTCACCGGCCGGGAAACCACAGACACAGTCGCTCCCGCACCGGTCCGCCAGGCCGGCGAAAATACCCAAACGGAGAAAAACACAATTGGAAATCGCACGAGAGAGCTCTGCTCCACGCGAAGACCGCGGAGCCTCTGACAACAAGGCTCTGTGCAATTTAAGAGTAGGGTGAAGTTGAATACTCGTGGTATTTGGTTGGAATATTCCTCGGGCAGGTTATCCTATTACGTGGTCATTGGCCATGTTCTTGACCAATGGCCTTGAATAATTATCATTGGTCCTCGCAATGCGGGAGTCTATCTTTGGACATAAAACGATTGAGTGATAACAACTGGCAACAGAAATGTGACGAAGGATGCTGCGCACCAGGACTCCCTTTACCGCTCACCCACTAGCGATTCCTCTATTTTAATCACTTAACAAATGATGCTTGGTATGTCGGGTAACTAACTAATATCCATATCGAGTACGCTAAGTAAACCTTGAGAGACATATGTGTGTCATCAACTTCGCAGATGGCTGGCGAAAGAAAAACAAGGGTGAAATATTAAAATGAAGAATATCGAACAAAGCTTGGCTATAGCTACCTTCAATTTCCTGACCTGAATTTCAGTGACGCAATACTGCCCTTTGTATTTTAATTTTGCCAAACAGCCCATATTTCGCCCGGAGTCAGAGCCCGACCATGTCTGGACATTACCAGACCATTCCTGTCATGACATTACCATGCCCGGAGTATTATGTCTCTTCGAAAGAGATTCTATCCACTCGCCATGTCGCCCGAGACCCTGAATAATCATAGATTATACCACGGTGTCTAATGTTCATGGGCGTTAGCTCACGTTTCTTTGGCACTACGTCGCAAGAGCAGCAGACAAAATAACGCCCAAGCACATAGAGCATAGAGCTGGGAAGACAATGCGTGACTGCTTCATGGCTCTAAAAATAAGGTATGACGTATCAATTAATTATACCCAAGGGGTGCAATCAACGTCTTTAAGAAGACAAATTACGAGCAGAACATTTTTGCATATTATCTAAAGAGTCACACATTCGCAGAAATACAGATACTTGAAGAGTACGACGTCTAACTCACCACTATCGAACATAATCGCACTCGCAGTAAGGGTGTCACAATGCGTTGGAAGACACGTCACACCCGCCATGCACTCTGTCGGAAAATGGCGAACTTAGCCGCATTGCCACCACTGCCCGGCAAGATATACTGCAGACAGCACCTGACATCGCTATGGCAAGATATACTGCAGACAGCACCTGACGTCGCTATGGTACCGTCTATCTGGCAAGATATACTGCAGACAGCACCTGACGTCGCTATGGTACCGTCTCTCTGGCAAGATATACTGCAGACAGCACCTGACATCGCTATGGTACCGTCTCTCTGGCAAGATATACTGCAGACAGCACCTGACATCGCTATGGTACCGTCTCTCTGGCAAGATATACTGCAGACAGCCCCTAACGTCGCTATGGTACCGTCTCTCTGGCAAGATATACTGCAGACAGCACCTGACATCGCTATGGTACCGTCTCTCTGGCAAGATATACTGCAGACAGCACCTGACATCGCTATGGCACCGTCTCTCTGGCAAGATATACTGCAGACAGCACCTGACATCGCTATGGTACCATCTCTCTGGCAAGATATACTGCAGACAGCACCTGGTATCGTTATGGCACCGTCTCTCTACTGGTATCTTGAGCAGTTTGATATGATACAACCCTGACATCCCTTCCCCGCAACACAGGTACACTAGTCGAGCTTGGTATGTACCTCCCGGTGCCGCTTGGTACGTGCTGTCCGGTGCCTTGTCACTTCCCGGTGACGCTGCGTCAGATGTGTGTCAGAGCCACCCACGTAATGTCAGAGCCGCCCACGTAATGCCAGAGCAACACACGTAATGTCAGAGCAACACACGTAATGTCAGAGCAACACACGTAATGTCAGAGCAACGCACGTAATGTAAAAGCAGCACACGTAATGTCAGAGCCACCCACCTTATGTCAGAGCCACCCGCGTAATGTCAGAGCCATCCACCTAATGTCAGAGCCACCCACGTAATGTCAGAACTACCCACCTAATGCCAGAGCCACCCACGTAATGTCAGAGCAACACACGTAATGTCAGAGCCAACCACCTAGTGTCAGAGCCACCCACCTAATGTCAGAGCAATCTACGTAATGTCAGAGCCACCCACGCAATGTCAGAGCCACCCCCGTAATGTCAGAGCTACGTAATGTCGGAGCCGCCCACGTAAGGTCAGAGCCGTCCACCTAATGTCAGAGCAGCCAACGTTATGTCAGAGCAATCTACGTAATATCAGAGCCATTCACCTCATGTCAGAGCAACCCACGTAATGTCAGAGGCATCAACTTAATGTCAGAGCGACCCACCTAATGTCAGAGCAACCCATGTAATGTCAGAGTCACCCACGTAATGTCAGAGCCGCCCACCTAATGTCAGAACAGCCAACGTAATGTCAGAGCAATCTACGTAATGTCAGAGCCATCCACGTAATGTCAGAGCAACCCACGTAATGCCAAATGCAACCTACGTAATGCTTCGCTCCCGTGTGTGTGTGGTAACCAAGACTTTGGCTCTTGGAACTTAGGTAGTGTTTTGTGCCCTTGATTCGTGAAGCTAAGTGCTGCTGTGTGATGTCCTGGAATATTTGATTGCTGCAGTTCCCATTGAAGTTAAACTTCAACGTATAAATACTCGCATGAGCCTTTTCTTGTGTGCGTTGTGTGTGGTGTGATTGGGTAGTGCTATTGCCTCATCTGATCTCTGATTATACAGCGGGGAGCAGGTCATGCCGCGGTGACCTGACATTCCGACAACTTCCTCCGGCGCTGCATGATATGAAATTGGCATGTTTAAATTAAATAAACTGAAAATTAACCATAGTTAATTTTCAGTGTTTTTGGTATATACACTCTCCATCAAATGTCGGCCAGAAAGCATTATTTTGATAGCAAGATGAGCTATGCACACTAGCCCGCGCCGTCTCGGGGGGGGGTGATAGGCGCCCCCCCCCCCTAATGTTTTCCGCGGATTGTGAGAGAACGGCGTGGGGCAGCGGGCAGAAATTTTGCATACCTTTTCCCACATCAATTTGGCATGCTGTGTCAAAATTTTCGGGTCAGTTTATCTAGCGTCAACGAGTTAGTCAAGGTCAAGTAAGGTCACCTCCTTCAACCAGGAGAAGAGTTCAGAAAAGTTCAACCAGTCGTCACGCTTTAACGGATAAAGATATTTTAATAAAAGTTTCAGCGTTTGCTTATCTTTAGGGACGAAACAAAACGCATCAGAGGAATAATTTTTCGTTTTTGATTACTTATTAGTTTTGCATATTTGCCCATTAGAGCTAAAATCGAAGATTCTGGCTAAAGTAAGCATTTTATGAGATCACGTTGACTTGGAACAACGTTTTTCTGTACGCTCTACCCATTATAAAAATAAAAATTAAAGAAAATTGAAAACTCAAAATTTTGAAATTCCAACAAAAAACTTCGATTTTCGAGTGGACAAAAATGTTATGGCCATGGTCGATTTCGCCTTCATTTTCTGATTCCAAATGTTTTTTTCTTCAAATTTCCCCAATAGGAACTCCCCAGAGCCATAAAAATGATGCAAGTCGTGAAAACTTAGGCCCCCTAGTGACGTCACCTTTGGGGAGGAAAAAATATTCGGGGCGGTGTCTGGCCCAACTCGTCGAGCGCTTTCCGATGACACCTCTTTCGTTTTCGTGCGACGCTTAGTTTGGATTTTAGGGGGTGTATCAACCCCCCCCCCACCCCACCCCCCACCCCCCGAGACGGTGTGTGAGGATATGACCGGAAAGACTAGGTTTATTACCTCTAATTTTCCGGCTGGATGAATTTTAAAGTGTTGTCTTTGTAACGAGTTGGAGTTGATGGATCTGCCTGTACGAGATGAATGAACGCAACTTTGTATAGCTATATGTCATGTTCCCTGGCACGACCAGACCATTTAGCTATTTTGGCTGGCTTCCAAACTTACCATTTTGTAAGTTCAGCTTAGTAGGCGTGCGCTACATATGGGGAATTGGTAGAGACCCAGAATCATTGTTTAAATTAATACATAACCGGATCCACATGGTTCACACAAAATAACAACGGCCGCGTACGCCCGATGCGTGCTTCTGGCTTCCCCAGCCACATCACTCATTGCTGGTGTAATTTCAGATACATGTCCACGACCGTACACCGAAGGCTCTGAGGAACACATCGGAGGCGCGTGTTTGTTCCATGTCGGAGGTGTCGCCAGCCCGAAGTAATGATACCGCAGGGAGTGTTAATGTTAATGTTTGGCCGGCCCCACAGCACGTGACACCACGCTGAAGACAAATTTGTACATGGGTTTACCATTACAGATCCCGAAGAAATCCAACGGAGATTCCATGTTGTTAAAATTCGGACAAAGACCCAGTAAGCTTACTGAAGAGTAATTGTCGCTTTCGTCTATCGAGCCATGGCGTATTTTTCCGTACCTTGCTTAGCAGAAATTCAGAATTATTGTATTTTCCTGAGTTTGTCTGATCACGGCCAGAAAGAGGGTTTTGAATTTGACTTATGGCAAAGCTTTTCGCGATATTATTTGTCGATTGACCCTGCTTGGTCAGGTCATTGAAGCCGGATGTAAAAGTTGAGTATACCGTGTCATGAATGAACATTATGACGTGGCGACGAGTTGGAATTGCAGGAGAAAGATGACATTTCAAACATATTGCCACCAAACA
Source organism: Ashinkailepas kermadecensis (assembly GCA_034440615.1). NCBI lineage: Eukaryota > Metazoa > Arthropoda > Thecostraca > Neolepadidae > Ashinkailepas > Ashinkailepas kermadecensis. The sequence continues at coordinate 266,532 of JAOTOM010004392.1, read as the reverse complement.
ATGCCATATACCACATGCATATGCTTTTCTTCCAGTCCCGGGGACCTTCTTTGCATAAGCGACCCATGCTCGTGTCGTTGATGGCAGCTCAATTTATCAGACAGTCTTCTTTTCTTGCTGCTTCGCTCGCGGACTGTTTGACAAATTAGCTGTTGAGCCGCCACCGGTCGAACGGTGGCGGGGTACATGGATACAACATGGTGCATGGATAGCGGGGTACAACATAGTGCATGGATCGCTGGCTTCGTTGGCAGACATGCCGGCCTGCACACCTCCCGCCGTGCCCGTGCCGCCTAACCCGCCCCACGCAATTGCAAGTGCTGTGCATCAATGCTGAAAGTTGCTGCAAACGCAACCCATAGCAACGCCTGCAGTCGCGCACTCCGCGTAATTTCACCACAGAATTAATCCGCGAAATTAGGACGTTGGTGCTAATGTTCCACCAATTACTTAGTGCTGCTCAGAAGCAACTCGCATGCGGTAGGCCCGCTTAGCCCTGCACCAGGCTATTCCGATCCCCACTTAGCCCTGCACCAGGCTATTCCGATCCCAACTTAGCCCTGCACCAGGATATTCGGATCCCCTTTTAGCCCTGCACCAGGCTATTCCGATCCCAACTTAGCCCTGCACCAGGATATTCGGATCCCCATTTAGCCCTGCACCAGGCTATTCCGGTCCCAACTTAGCCCTGAACCAGGTTATTCCGATCCCCACTTAACCCTGCACCAGGTTATTCCGATCACCACTTAGCTTTTTAGATAGATCCCTACTTAGAAGCCTGCACCAGGCTATTCCGATCCCCACTTAGCCCTGCACCAGGATATTCCGATCCCCACCTAGCCCTGAACCTACTATTCCGATCCCCACTTAGCCCTGCACCAGGCTATTCCGATCGTAGTCGTGTATCGACAGGATATGATGATCCATATATGTACTATCCATGCAATCCGGTGTAAGTGGGCCCATTCAGAGCTGCGCCGCTCGACGTCAGGGGGAGCCGGCTCAACGTCTCCCGTGAGTGTGCTATACAGCGGCACACTATATCTCAGACACCAGCACCAATTGAATCCGCTATCGGCTGGACAGCCGGCGGAGCCTGTTTCCAGGCGGCCATTCGTCTGGTGGACGAGGCGGCAAAAAATGGCGCCAACGCTCGGGCCAGATGTATTGCGTGTCCGCGGTGTCAATCACGAAGCGGAGTCAATTTTTAAACGGGCTTCTGACGTGCCAAAACATCCGAAAAACTTCACAATATGCCTATTCATACGTTTTCCCAATAGCATTGTATCAGAAGTTTCACTTTTCATGCAGACGGGATAATTGATCTCCACGGGGCTGTCCGGGATCACACACGACTACATCAGTGATCTCCCGGGACTGCCCGGGTCAGACACGACTACATCAGTGATCTCCCGAGACTGCCCGGGTCAGACACGACTACATCAGTGATCTCCCGGGACTGCCCGGGGTCACACACGACTACATCAGTGATCTCCCGGGACTGCCCGGGTCAGACACGACTACATCAGTGATCTCCCGGGACTGCCCGGGGTCACACACGACTACATCAGTGATCTCCCGGGACCAACCAGAATTTGTCACACCTACCGATAAAAGAATACATGCTATTTTGCATGCACCATCCTTTACGGATACTCTGCGTTGATTATCGGAGGTGCCTCCCGCACTTGTGGTCAGGTGAATGTGAATTTGTCTGCTCTGGTTTAACTAGGGTACGACATCACTTTATTGGAGCTAGACTCAACCATTTGAATTAATTACGTGCACTAAATGGCGGATATTGCTTGTTGTATTAGCAATGTCAACAATTTTGGACCAGTGATATTTGTTCTTATTGTTGTCTTCTATAGCTTCATCACCTATTTGATCAGACTTACGCTTCATAGTATATGAAGAGTCGTCCAGGCGCATGCATACTTGATATAAAAGCACACATTGAAGCACATCTCGATGCAAATTGATTAATCACTTCTAACCACCATTGTTTCGGAAGGGCCAGATCATGTGGGACGAAGTTACTCGAATTTGTTGGAGACGTGTCGAGAAATCTAGGTTGTAGTCAACCAATAGATGTTACTTGCTTGGATTTCAGCAAGACATTCGAATCCGTTCTGCATAGGAGACATATTTTCAAGTTGGCTTTACATGGCACAGGCAGATTAATATTAAGTTGGATGACAAATTGCTCCGGGATAGAAGACAAATCGTATCTGGAGTGGGCTCAATCTAAGATTGGATTGATTTTATTAATGGTGCACCCCAGGGATCAGTATTGGGACCGCTATTATTTATTGTCCTCGTTAGTACAATTGAACAGGAGCTATGAACTAAAACATGACGATATAAACTGGCATCAGCCGAGGTTCGAATAGTAGACAACATGAAAGAAAAAGGAAACTACAAAGCGATTTATACCAACTAGTGTGCTGGTTTCATAGATAGAAGATTAAGTTTAATTTCGAGAAATGAAAAGTCATTCATTTTGAAGTAATTAACCACAAATAACAGTAATTTATGTGACGGGTAACTCCAGCCCCCACTGAATGAACAAAAAGACTCGGGCGTAATGATTACTAATAATATGAATTAAGGTCGACAGTGTCAAGAAGCTAAGACAAAATATCATAGGATATCAGGCACTATTACCAGAAATGTATATTTTATGAACATGAACGGTATTACAAGGCTATGCAACTCTTTTGTCCAGCCACATCTAGAATATTACAACCAAGCAATAGGTTTACAGGTTGGGCAGGATAATGTCAATCGTCGCTATATCGTCAATCGTCGTTATATCGTCAATAGTCGTTATATCGTCAATCGTCGCTATGTCGTCAATCGTCGTTATGTCGTCAATAGTCGGTATATCGTCAACCGTCGTTACTTCGTCAAACGTCGTCGTCGTCAAACGTCGCTATATTGTCAATCGTCGTTATATCGTCAAACGTCGCTATATCGTCAATCGTCGTTATATTGTCAAACGTCGTTATATTGTCAAACGTCGTCGTCGTCAAACGTCGTTATATCGTCAATCGTCGTTACATCGTCAACCGTCGCTATGTTGTCAATCGTCGTTATATCGTCAAACGTCGTCGTCGTCAAACGTCGCTATATCGTCATTTGAGCCAGTTCAGAGGAGAGCGTCGATAATGATTCCGGGATGAGGGTATTGATTATGGACGAAGACTGAGGTCATTGAAATGGTTCTCATTAAAACACAGAAGATTGAGGAACAATCTGGAACAAGTATTCCAACTTATCATGGTATTGATGCACAAGATACTCGCACTTCTGCGACCCGAATAACGGACCCTAGCGGTTCCAGTCGGAGTCATGCGTTCTGATTCTGTAGTGAATCAAAAGCTCGAAAATCCCGTCTCTGAAAATGGGACAAATTTTGGTCATCACTTTACGGAGTGGTATATCGCCAGATGTTCAAGTAAAATATGGTAATGTAACTATTTAGAAATTAATATTCAAGAAATTACCACTCATGAAACTTCGTTGTTTTTGTATCCAAATTCCGAAATAGTGCAATCTAGTGCGATGGACTATTGTGATTGGTGGTTGTTGAGCTCTCAAGAGTCGATCACAAGCACCGGCTGTTGAAACTGCCGTGTTGGTGCGCGGACTTACACGCAGCACAACACAGTTAGAGCACTTACAAGCACGGAGGTTTCTTTTCAACATGATCAGAGATATAGTCAATGGGCAAGTCCACACCACTCAGCAATTGCAGCATCACCCAAACGTCGCTCGTGGTGGATAGGAAACCACATAATTTCATAAATAAACATAAGATCAACAATGAGTGAAAAATGTGTTGAACGCATGACGTTTGTGCTAAGAATTTCACATCTTCAGGTCATAAGAAAACACTTTTACCCTCTGCCATGCTATATGGCTTCTTTTTTAAATGAACTATAATTTTGTTCCGTGTTGGGAGATAGGGTTTTCAAGCTTTTGACTCAATTGAATTAGCTTAAATTAACAGATTGGGATTTAATTGTGTAAGCAGAATAGGGATTCTGTTTTCTGGATGGCTATAATTTTCAGGGGCTCCATATATCTAAACGGAACGATTCATGCTAATAATCTTTATAGAGATGGGATTATTGGTGCTCACTCGCAATAGCGTTTATATATTTTAAAGCACAGCACCTATCAGCTATTACGTTAGTGAGGTGTATTTCTTCATACGTCTTCGTTCTAAGTACATATGCTCTTGTGAAGAAGCCTGTGTGGGGAGGAAAATATAGAAAACTTTATCCCTCTAAGAGTGGCAACAAACAGATATAAGATTCTGTCATCACCACAATGACAAGCATCGCAATCTCTAAAACGTATCCACAGGCCTGTGTCGCTTCTGATGATACTCAATTTCGGGCACACTGCACAACAAGAAAATGTAAATGACTCACTGTGCATCCAGTCTTGCGCTGGCTTTGTTGTAGCCGGTGGATAAAGACCAGATGAGTCGCCATGTCCGGAAGATCTGATTCTGCTGATTCTGCTCACTATCGACAAAGGACTCAGGGACAGGGCGAGGAACATCGCAGCCGATCAGATCAGCCGTCCACGCTCAATAATGCATGCTATCCAGGCTAGCGCGGTGATGGAGGGGGGGGGGTGTTTCGCCTCGCGCCCACCACTGGCGTCCTCATTAGCGAGTCGCCGACGGGCCAAGCTGTTCTCGCCAGTCACACGAAGCCTCAGCGGGCCTCGTTACGGTCCTGCGGGCTGCCCAGTTGGCGGCTGGTGACCTTTGTGGCGGCCGGGGGCACACATCTGTCCGGCCGGCTATGGTCGCCCAGGGAGACTGCTGCCGTGTTGGAGGCGGTCGCGGTGTGAGTGCATCACATTGGCACACCCTGGCGGGAGAGCTACACCACTGTCTGTGTGGTGGAGCTCCCGCCACTGGCCAGGCAGTGGTGGAGCACCCTGGCGGGAGAGCTACACCACTGTCTGTGTGGTGGAGCTCCCGCCACTGGCCAGGCAGTGGTGGAGCACCCTGGCGGGAGAGCTACACCACTGTCTGTGTGGTGGAGCTCCCGCCACTGGCCAGGCAGTGGTGGAGCACCCTGGCGGGAGAGCTACACCACTGTCTGTGTGGTGGAGCTCCCGCCACTGGCCAGGCAGTGGTGGAGCACCCTGGCGGGAGAGCTACACCACTGTCTGTGTGGTGGAGCTCCCGTCACTGGCCAGGCAGTGGTGGAGCACCCTGGCGGGAGAGCTACACCACTGTCTGTGTGGTGGAGCTCCTGCCACTGGCCAGGCAGTGGTGGAGCACCCTGGCGGGAGAGCTACACCACTGTCTGTGTAGTGGAGCTCCCGCCACTGGCCAGGCAGTGGTGGAGCACCCTGGCGGGAGAGCTACACCACTGTCTGTGTGGTGGAGCTCCTGCCACTGGCCAGGCAGTGGTGGAGCACCCTGGCGGGAGAGCTACACCACTGTCTGTGTGGTGGAGCTCCGCCACTGGCCAGGCAGTGGGGAGAGCTACACCACTGTTCCCCACTGGCCAGGCAGGGAGCACCCTGGCGGGAGAGCTACACCACTGTCTGTGTGGTGGAGCTCCCGCCACTGGCCAGGCAGTGGTGGAGCACCCTGGCGGGAGAGCTACAACCACTGTCTGTGTGGAGCTCCGCCACTGGCCAGGCAGTGGTGGAGCACCCTGGCGGGAGAGCTACACCACTGTCTGTGTGGTGGAGCTCCCGCCACTGGCCAGGCAGTGGTGGAGCACCCTGGCGGGAGAGCTACACCACTGTCTGTGTGGTGGAGCTCCCGCCACTGGCCAGGCAGTGGTGGAGCACCCTGGCGGGAGAGCTACACCACTGTCTGTGTGGTGGAGCACCCTGGCGGGAGAGCTACACCACTGTCTGTGTGGTGGAGCTCCCGCCACTGGCCAGGCAGTGGTGGAGCACCCTGGCGGGAGAGCTACACCACTGTCTGTGTGGTGGAGCTCCCGCCACTGGCCAGGCAGTGGTGGAGCACCCTGGCGGGAGAGCTACACCACTGTCTGTGTGGTGGAGCTCCCGCCACTGGCCAGGCAGTGGTGGAGCACCCTGGCGGGAGAGCTACACCACTGTCTGTGTGGTGGAGCTCCCGCCACTGGCCAGGCAGTGGTGGAGCACCCTGGCGGGAGAGCTACACCACTGTCTGTGTAGGTGGAGCTCCCGCCACTGGCCAGGCAGTGGTGGAGCACCCTGGCGGGAGAGCTACACCACTGTCTGTGTGGTGGAGCTCCCGCCACTGGCCAGGCAGTGGTGGAGCACCCTGGCGGGAGAGCTACACCACTGTCTGTGTGGTGGAGCTCCCGCCACTGGCCAGGCAGTGGTGGAGCACCCTGGCGGGAGAGCTACACCACTGTCTGTGTGGTGGAGCTCCCGCCACTGGCCAGGCAGTGGTGGAGCACCCTGGCGGGAGAGCTACACCACTGTCTGTGTAGTGGAGCTCCCGCCACTGGCCAGGCAGTGGTGGAGCACCCTGGCGGGAGAGCTACACCACTGTCTGTGTGGTGGAGCTCCCGCCACTGGCCAGGCAGTGGTGGAGCACCCTGGCGGGAGAGCTACACCACTGTCTGTGTGGTGGAGCTCCCGCCACTGGCCAGGCAGTGGTGGAGCACCCTGGCGGGAGAGCTACACCACTGTCTGTGTGGTGGAGCTCCCGCCACTGGCCAGGCAGTGGTGGAGCACCCTGGCGGGAGAGCTACACCACTGTCTGTGTGGTGGAGCTCCCGCCACTGGCCAGGCAGTGGTGGAGCACCCTGGCGGGAGAGCTACACCACTGTCTGTGTGGTGGAGCTCCTGCCACTGGCCAGGCAGTGGTGGAGCACCCTGGCGGGAGAGCTACACCACTGTCTGTGTGGTGGAGCTCCTGCCACTGGCCAGGCAGTGGTGGAGCACCCTGGCGGGAGAGCTACACCACTGTCTGTGTGGTGGAGCACCCTGGCGGGAGAGCTACACCACTGTCTGTGTGGTGGAGCTCCTGCCACTGGCCAGGCAGTGGTGGAGCACCCTGGCGGGAGAGCTACACCACTGTCTGTGTGGTGGAGCACCCTGGGGGGGAGAGCTCCACCACTGTCTGTGTGGTGGAGCTCCTGCCACTGGCCAGGCAGTGGTGGAGCACCCTGGCGGGAGAGCTACACCACTGTCTGTGTGGTGGAGCTCCTGCCACTGGCCAGGCAGTGGTGGAGCACCCTGGCGGGAGAGCTACACCACTGTCTGTGTGGTGGAGCTCCCGCCACTGGCCAGGCAGTGGTGGAGCACCCTGGCAGGAGCTCCATCACTGCCTGGCCAGTAAGTCTGCTGATTCGATTAATATTGAGTTGGGAAACTGGTGTCGGGTCTAGTTCAGTCGAACTATCTCTCATCACCGTGCTATCAAGTAATATTGACTGAGTTGGAGTATTTCGTCGTTTCTAACATCATCAGTGAAGACAGATTGTTAAGGTCATTGTATGACATATGCTTCCGGAGTTCGACAGCAGATTCGGTCACATGTTTGTGGCGGACAAGCCATGCAGCACCACGGAAAACGCCTAGGCTTCAGTGATCTCGCCAGAGACCCGTGTCCACCCCTCCGTGTAGGGGAGCCGTCCATGGCATGTTAACCGTTTCATATGTTAGCCATGTCGGCTCCCTGGCTACTCCACCTAAGAGGAAGTGGGTTGACGACGCGTCTCTCGCAAGACTTCTCATACTTAGATTAGGCCGATGGCTCTGCATCTGTTCGCTGATGAAGATGATTAATGCCGCCATCAACAACTAGCCGACAGTTCCATCGGTGTAGGTGCCACGTGAGTTCAGTGCCGTCTTTGGAGATGCAGGTGCGGACAGGAAGATTTCCTCACGGCGGTTTGTTCACGCGCTCCGGCGTGCAGTCTAAGTTCTGGCGGCTGGCAGTGGCGGGGCCAGTCCTGGCGGGCGGCTGAGTGTAATAGCCTTGGGATAGCGAGACAAGACTGAACGCGGTCCAATCAATCAAACCTGACCAATATGTGCAGCCAACTCAATTGTTGGACCGTCGCTTTTCCGGCTGGGAAAGCTCGCGCGCTCGGTCGACCCATGGGCTGAAGGTGGCGCGGAGAGCTCGGTCCGACCCATGGGCTGAAGGTGGCGTCGAGAGCTCGTGTCCGACCCTGGGCTGAAGGTGCGTCGAATGCCCGTCAACCCATGGGTGAAGGTGGCGTCGAGACCGCCACCCTGGGCCGCAGGGGGGGGGGGAGCGGGCCGGCCCCATGGGGGGAAGGGGGGGGAAGGGGGGCGGGTGTTGCCAAGCCCCCACCCGGCCGCGGGAGGCTATCTGGTGCGATAGGCTTGAACGGTGCATCGTCAGTGAAGTTGAAGTGCGCCCCCCCCCCCTCCGCGACGGCCGACATCAGTGGCGCTAACTTCGCTTGTCAGGTGTTGTCAACTTCGTGGAATTTGGCAGGCGGCCAACAAGCTCGTTGAAGCGTTAAGTTGTGGCATGCATTGCAACATATCCCGAGACAAACGTCAAAAATGCATGTGATATATCAGCTTGCCAAAAGAGAGAAATGTTGACAGTCATGAATAAGTCAGCGTTGCTGGCCGCGTACACAATTTAAACCATTCGATAATGGCTCTCTGATATCGATCACCACGGATTAGACCATGCTCACCAGGCATCCGTGACTCCAGAAGCTGAACAAGATCTCACAAGGTCTGGAGTGATGGAGGGACCAAGGATATGAACTCAATCGCAGACGAGGACGAGTGGGAAGGGTATATAACAATTCGATTTTTCTGGGACATGCATGTTTTCCTTGGCTATGAAACAGGTGGGACGATTCCGAGGCGAACATGGTAAGCAGTGAAGGCTAACAAAATGACAATGGAACGCCAGATGTTTTCCTTCCGGCTACCTCCCCTCCCCCACCTCCAGCCTTGATGCCCGCCACAACTTCTTCCGCTGAACATGGGGTTGTTAGTGTTGTACCACGTAGCATCATGAGCCCGACTCTCATGGGCGATACGTAACTAGTAGGGGTTGATGGACCCTTAAGCCAGAATAATAAAGAAATAAATCATGAGCCTGGCTCTAGATGGCTTGGCTTGGCTTCTCAGGAATACATCGCTAAGTCCTGTGGCGAAGGCGCTATGGTTCTTCCTTGTGTACCGCTTTGTCGACTCGTGTATAGAGATTCGAGTCTCTGTGGCTAATCCTTATCATCCGCTCTGTCGGCTGATGTGTAGGGTGTGTGTAGAAGAGCAAAAACTCTATGGTTAGTCGTCAGGGGCTTGTCTGTCGACTGATTACTGGGGTGTGTGTAGGGTGTGTGTGGTGGAGCGGAATCTCTGTGGTTAGTCGTCAAGGGCTTGTCTGTCGACTGATTAGTAGGGTGTGTGTAGGGTGTGTGTAGTGGAGCAGAATCTACGTGGCTGGTTGTCAACGGCTGGTCTGCTGGCTCTGGTGTAGGGCAATGGAGCATCTAACTGCATTCGCAAGCACTTACTCAGAAACGTAGACACGTCAGCTGGCAGATGAGCTCGTCTTCATTTAGGAATCGCGAACAACGAACAGCGTGCGCATCTGCATCAACTTTTGAGCGTGAAACTTGCCGCAGCATTTTACGCCCAGTGCTGACAAATTGCTGTGTGGTATGCAGTAAGAAAAGCGAAAACTAAAAAGTCGGCTTAATCTCTCCGCGATAAGTGAGTTATTTTGGTACGGCTGGTACGGCTGGTACGGTTGGTACAGCTGGTACGGCTGGTACGGCTGGTACGGCTGGTACGGCTGGTACGGTTATCTTGGTACTGCTGGTACGGTTATCGTGGTACGGCTGGTACGGTTATCTTGGTACGGCTGGTACGGTTATCTTGGTACGGCTGGTACGGTTATCTTGGTACGGCTGGTACGGTTATCTTGGTACGGCTGGTACGATTATCGTGGTGCGGCTGGTACGGTTATCTTGGTACGGTTGGTACGGTTATCTTGGTACGGCTGGTACGGTTATCTTGGTACGGTTGGTACGGTTGGTAGTGTTATCTTGGTACGGCTGGTACGGTTGGTACGGTTATCTTGGTACGGCTGGTACGGTTATCTTGGTACGGCTGGCTACGCTAAACAGAAGTGATGGAGCCTACCAAGCCCACTCCCAGTGCCTTCCGGCCTGCGTGGAAATACCCACTGGGTACGGGCTGACGAATGCAGTGGAGCATAACACGGACTGGATATCCGTACGGATGTCCGTTTGGTATCAACGATTATTTTGAGATCAGTAAGATAACAACGATTATTTTCAGATCGTACTACAAAATATAAGTTCTTTCTTGTTGAAATCTAGCTACCTGCAGTCATAAAAACATGCTTGTCACCGTCAAATATTCGTCGAACTATACTTCTACATGAAGATGGCAGCGTTGTTGTCAAATAGCTACAGATGAATCTATTCAAAGTATAGGAAGAAATGATAACATTTTTAATATGTAGAAGCCCGAAAAGGGAATTGCAAATCGCCATCGCCAAATGAAATATGCAATAAATAATGTCGCGAAATGATATTCTGCAGGTTTTTCAATGCGTTTTATCTTTGTTCACATTGAAAGTAAACCACAAACAAGACTGCTCTGCCATATATGGAACATACCGCAGCATAGTCAAATTCCAGCCATATATGGAACATAGCGCAGCATAGTCAAACTCCAGCCATATATGGAACATACCGCAGCATAGTCAAACTCCAACCAGTCGGAGACAAATCAAACACTGGCCTTGGAGCGGTGAGGGATACGATGACACTTGACAATGAGACTAAGCAGGGTATTTACGGTCCGAAGCAGACTCACAGGTCTCCCTGACCCGCAGTATTCGAGGAACTAAATTCGGAGGATGTCCAGGGCAATAAGTGTCATGAGCAGTGCTGCGGACATGTGCTGGTTAAGAAAACTAAGCTCGTTACCACTAATAAATGCTAAGTTGTACAGGTGTGAGGTTCCTCCCACCTCCCTGCCTACATAGTCATAGTCATAGTCATAGTCGTATATTGAGTTCTCCATATTCATGGCTTTTCAGCACTCGCGTCAATACATGGTTCAATGATAAAAGAGAAACTCGAATTATGAAAAACACTAAATAACGCGAAACGTCAATGGAAAAAGATAAAATGATAAAACATGCCTTCAAATACGCCCCTGAGCATCAACCCTATGATTCCACGTGCTGACCGCCCGATACAGAAAGCTGCGCCTCGCAGCTTCCGTATTAATGCGGGGCAGCTCTAATTTATTCGCGTCAGTTCCTCGAGTGCTCCTACTGGAGATTTCGGAGCGGAACTTAATACTGTTAGCCAATGTAAGGGGGTCAGATGTTGCAAGCAGTCTTCCAACCATGGCCAAATCGCCCTCCTGAAGCATGTTGTCGAACTTCAGCCAATCCAGGGCCTCTAGCGTCGCTGTAATGTGCTCTCGTCGACTTACGCCAGAGACGATACGTGCGCCGAAATTGATGACCTTTTGAATTCGGTGTTTCTCAGTTTTGTTGCAGCTCCCCAAACAGTCATATTGTAATAGATGTGGGGAAAAACCAATGCCTGAACCAGTAACTTTTTCGTTTCGGGGGGAATTTTGTGCCGTCATTTTGACAGCCCGACGAGAACACAGTAGCAGCGGCGAGTTACTTGGGATATCTGTTTTTCCCATGGCCAAGCTGAATCTACATAGATGCCGAGAATTTTGGCGTGGGGCGAGGGCTTGATTTCGTTGTCCCCAAATGTGATAGAGAAGTTTTCGCCAAGTTTCAGACGCCGAGATTTTACAACTATTAGTTCCGTTTTGCTGGGGTGGATTTTGAGCCGATTTTGGGTAAACCAAGTTAGAGCCATACTCAAGGTGTGCTCTACTCGTTCTTTTAATACTTCAAAATTTGACGGGGTGTCTGAGCCCAGAAATTGCACGTCATCAGCGTAGGCGACCTGTTTTCCGTCTGGAAGATGAGATCCAAGGTCGTTGGTGAAAATCAAATATAATTTTGGGCCACATAGTGAACCTTGAATCACACCGTGGGTCACTGGTAGCGCCCCAACGGAGCTGCCCTGAATTGTCTGAGTTCGACCATGCAGCCAATCCCTAAACCAATGATCATCAATGCCGTACCAGCCCATCTTGTCTAACAGCCGACCGTGTTCCACAGTGTTAAACGCACGAGACGTATCCGCTGCCAGGAGGGTCGCCACACGACCACAGTCTATACTTGTTGACAGAAAATTTACGGTCTCTAACATTGCTGTCTCCGTAGAATGCCTACTTCGAAAACCGTGCTGATTTTGGCACAAAATATGATTATCTTCCAAATACGTGGAAAGCTGGAGACAAACCAATTTTTCGCAAATCTTGCCAACAACGCTCAATATCGATATGGGTCTAAAATTCCCTGGGTCGCTACGATCGCCCTTTCTTATACAGCGGCAAAACGGTCGCCTCCTTCCATCCGGCTGGAACGTCACCAGTGCGCAGTGAACTATTCACTACGTGCAGCAAATACGGCCCTATTACGCTAGAGGTCATCCTCAGCATTTCGATAGTTATTCCATCATTGCCACAAGCACGCGAATTCCCCATGATCTTAAGCGCAAATGAAAGTTCGGGAAGCGTCACAGTCCTAACTCTAAATGCACTGCTGCACACGCGAAGCCACAAGCAAGCACATATGGCTGTGCTTGGCTGTCAACCCATTGCTGTGCCTCATTAAGAGTGCAACTTCCTGAGTAGGTGCCTAGGTGGACACTGCAATGTGTGTAAGGCTGGCCAATCACACTGAGGTAGAACAAACTGCTTTAGGTTGATGAATGTTTTATATTTGAAATGGAATAGTTTCGGGTCTGGCATGACAAATTTGTGTTATAATGCATTGAGCCTAGTAGCTACCTAGGTTTCTTTTAGGAAAGTGCTTATTTTGTTCATGATAATTACACTCTTTGCATGCGATCAGGGTGGGTATTTTTAATATTCAATCGTGAAGCTCATGTTACATATATCTTTTTATTTCCGTGGTAGTTGTCCTATTATTGTACGCTTTGTTCCTGGCCATGCACAATGAGCTAGCATAGGTTAGAGGACTGCACATGTGATCTGAAGTCAAACTGTAGCTTAGCAAGATATCATGTTGTTAATGAACATTATAATTCACGTTTCACACCAAAGGTTACGTTAGGTTTTTTATTTGCCTTGTTAGCTAAACTATTGTATAGGGTACATGGTCTGCATGCTATTCATTACTGCGACAAATAAGGTTTCAACTATGTTGCATTTTTAAAATGGGTTGGATAACGGATGGATATCTCTAGCTGGTATGGATATGGACACTGATTGTATTTTTCACACGGATGCGGATTGGACCGGATTTGAAAATGGCAATCGGCGTCATGATCTAGAATGGAGTCACTGGAGCCAGCATGCCCCGTGCGGTTTGTGTGGGCTCATTGCACTTAGTAATAGACTGGCTACACCAACAATTGCATGTCTGAATTTATTGATGACGTAAAACAGAAATCAGTTTTGAAATTGATTCATTGAAGCCTAAATTTCATCGCGAAAACATGCCCATCTTGACAGGAAATCGGGAGGCTGTTGCGGCGAAACAAGCGGCTACCGTATAATATAATTTGCATGCATGGGGTTGTTCCGCACGTGCGGGCGGAGATTACATTCGCATAGGAAAGGCGAAATGGATTCCATGGAAATTGCTCGCTCGGCATCACTAAGTTAACAGCAATCCACCGCACTATTCTGGCAGGTATGTGTTCTGCCCCACGCTTCTGCTGAAATTAGATACCCACCACAGAATACCATCTTACCCAAATTGGCATTTCATGTTTCACAGTACATTTATCGAAACTGTAGCAACGCACAGCACACTAGGCATTCGGATTTTCCCAGTGCTGATCATGCGTTCACAAAGCGCTTAATGCACTTCCGAGGTGCTGAGACCGTAGATTTTCGAGTGATCCTTTATGTGCAGACAGCAGGGATGACGTATATGGATGGCCAGGCTGACGGCTGGAATCTCCAATGTTCCAATATTAAATAGGGCGTTTAATTAGTTGATTTTAAAGTAAAATATGTCCCAATTCAACACACAAATGTCTCGTCTACCAATAGACCAGGCTCTTCTTCTGCCATGTCTGCTAGACGCGAGGACGCAGTATTGGGTTTGCGGGCAGACCTGCTAATGAGCAGTGACCGCCGGGGATCTATGATGGATCGGATGCGTGGAAGACTCACTGGACGCTTGAAAGACTTGCTGTCGCCGATTGGTCTTCGCACGGACGTGAGCCAACACCAACACTGAGCAATGTCCGGGCTTCAGCCAGACTTTGCAGTTGCAGAGTCGGTGCGGGACGATCCGCAGGCGTGTTGTGTGAAGCTCTACGTGAGTGTGTTGGTGGTCTAGTTGACAGCTGGGGACTACATAATTAGCCAGACCCGAGGCCATCTGCAGACCATCCCGGGTGCCTCTGTCGCGCGGCCAGACCAGCCCGGGTGCCTCTGTCGCGCGGCCAGACCATCCCGGGTGCCTCTGTCGCGCGGCCAGACCAGCCCGGGTGCCTCTGTCGCGCGGCCAGACCAGCCCGGGTGCCTCTGTCGCGCGGCCAGACCATCCCGGGTGCCTCTGTCGCGCGGCCAGACCAGCCCGGGTGCCTCTGTCGCGCGGCCAGACCATCCCGGGTGCCTCTGTCGCGCGGCCAGACCATCCCGGGTGCCTCTGTCGCGCGGCCAGACCATCCCGGGTGCCTCTGTCGCGCGGCCAGACCATCCCGGGTGCCTCTGTCGCGCGGCCAGACCAGCCCGGGTGCCTCTGTCGCGCGGCCAGACCATCCCTGGTGCCTATGTCGCGCGGCCAGACCATCCCGGGTGCCTCTGTCACGCGGCCAGACCATCCCGGGTGCCTCTGTCGCGCGGCCAGACCATCCCGGGTGCCTCTGTCGCGCGGCCAGACCATCCCGGGTGCCTCTGTCGCGCGGCCAGACCATCCCGGGTGCCTCTGTCGCGCGGCCAGACCATCCCGGGTGCCTCTGTCGCGCGGCCAGACCAGCCCGGGTGCCTCTGTCACGCGGCCAGACCATCCCGGGTGCCTCTGTCGCGCGGCCAGACCAGCCCGGGTGCCTCTGTCGCGCGGCCAGACCAGCCCGGGTGCCTCTGTCACGCGGCCAGACCATCCCGGGTGCCTCTGTCGCGCGGCCAGACCAGCCCGGTGCGTCTGTCGCGCGGCCAGACTAGCCCGGGTGCCTCTGTCGCGCGGCCAGACCAGCCCGGGTGCCTCTGTCACGCGGCCAGACCAGCCCGGGTGCCTCTGTCGCGCGGCCAGACCAGCCCGGGTGCCTCTGTCGCGCGGCCAGACCAGCCCGGGTGCCTCTGTCGCGCGGCCAGACCAGCCCGGGTGCCTCTGTCGCGCGGCCAGACCATCCCGGGTGCCTCTGTCGCGCGGCCAGACCATCCCGGGTGCCTCTGTCGCGCGGCCAGACCAGCCCGGGTGCCTCTGTCGCGCGGCCAGACCATCCCGGGTGCCTCTGTCGCGCGGCCAGACCATCCCGGGTGCCTCTGTCGCGCGGCCAGACCAGCCCGGGTGCCTCTGTCGCGCGGCCAGACCATCCCGGGTGCCTCTGTCGCGCGGCCAGACCATCCCGGGTGCCTCTGTCGCGCGGCCAGACCAGCCCGGGTGCCTCTGTCGCGCGGCCAGACCAGCCCGGGTGCCTCTGTCGCGCGGCCAGACCAGCCCGGGTGCCTCTGTCGCGCGGCCAGACCAGCCCGGGTGCCTCTGTCGCGCGGCCAGACCAGCTCGGGTGCCTCTGTCGCGCGGCCAGACCAGCCCGGGTGCCTCTGTCGCGCGGCCAGACCAGCTCGGGTGCCTCTGTCGCGCGGCCAGACCAGCCCGGGTGCCTCTGTCGCGCGGCCAGACTAGCCCGGGTGCCTCTGTCGCGCGGCCAGACCAGCCCGGGTGCGTCTGTCGCGCGGTCGCCGACCCCGGTCTGTCAGAGCAGCACCGCCTCTGACGCTCACCTGGCGTCATGACCCAGCACCAGCCTGCCACTGGCACCCTCAATCACCTGTGAGTCTGTAGTGGGATGGCCAGGCAGCTACCGGCTGGAGCCTGTTTGTGGATCGGCCGGGCTGGGTCCGGCTGGGACATGTTAGCGGATCCATTGGGGCGGGTCCGGCTGGGACCTGTTAGCGGATCCATTGGGGCGGGTCCGGCTCGGACCTGTTAGCGGATCCACTGGGCTGGGTCCGGCTGGGACCTGTTAGCGGATCCATTGGGGCGGGTCCGGCTCGGACCTGTTAGCGGATCCACTGGGCTGGGTCCGGCTGGGACCTGTTAGCGGATCCATTGGGGCGGGTCCGGCTCGGACCTGTTAGCGGATCCACTGGGCTGGGTCCGGCTGGGACCTGTTAGCGGATCCATTGGGGCGGGTCCGGCTCGGACCTGTTAGCGGATCCACTGGGCTGGGTCCGGCTGGGACCTGTTAGCGGATCCACTGGGGCTGGGTCCGGCCGGGACCTGTTAGCGGATCCACCGGGCTGGGTCCGACTGGGACCTGTTAGCGGATCCACTGGGGCTGGGTCCGGCTGGGACTTGTTAGCGGATCCATCTGACTGGGTCCGGCTGGGACTTGTTAGCGGATCCATTGGGCTGGGTCCGGCTGGGACCTGTTAGCGGATCGACCTGGGCGGGACGGGCGCGGCCGGCCCTGTCGGAACCGACATTAATTATGTACCGCCGCCGGAGGGTGGCTGGCGCGCGTGACACGCGATATCGTCCGGCACATCGTCACTACTGGAGGTGGTAAATGCAACCGCCGAAAGTCCGGTCAGAAAGCCCGGTCAGGGCCGACGGGCTTTTTAGCCGGTCTTAGAACACACGCCGGTCTTTGAACCGGTCTATGATTTGATTTCATTTGATTTCTTTAATCAACACAAACTTTCGAGAAAAAAAACAATATTTTAAATCATCATGCATCTTGTCAGGCCCATTTCACACTCCAGCCAGCAGGCTTTTCATACACATTGAACAAGTTGATGATAAATCCTTGAGCATTTCAAAGTTATTTGGCATGCTAATTGCTGAAAATAATGGATTGCATGGTATTACGATGATGTACAAATATCACCGCTTCTTGTGAATGGTTTTATAAGCAATGTACATCACTATCTTTAACATTTATTTACTGACAATGCAAGAAAAACCAAACATTATCTACAGAAGTAATTATTTTTTTATATTAGCAGGCTTCTATAGTTACGACAAATTTACAAAACTATGCATCTCTCAAAATACACAGCTTAATGCTTGCCTTCCTAATCCAAAGACAGCAAAATTAAAACAACAAAGTTGCCACCATGCACAATGTTTGACTCATTCATCTTCGACTAATCTGTGGCATGCTGCACACCACATCTAAGATGGTCATCATTCTACTACTAGTTCCACAATTCAAAACTCAATATTGTTCATTCTTCAAACTTCACATTACATCCTCTACAATACAATCCATACTTCATGGTCAGACCGTCTGCCGTACAACCGGTTGCTGCGTCGTTTTCGTCTTCATACTACACTCCTTGTTATTAAGATAATTTGGTGTTAACTGTAAAGCATCAACATAAGAAATCAAGCGCTGAAGCATCAGTGGACGCATTGGTAGCAAAACCAACCTAGGAACATCATCATTCATCGAATAAATCGATGAGAACCAAAGCCCCAACAACACAGTTACCTCCCATTAATTACTGCCATCGCCATTCAAGGTTTGCTTAAAGACTTGGGTTCCTGAAAAGTAAATAGTAAATCTTAGAACGCTTCTTGTTTTCCGGCCTCCAGAAACCAAATCTAAGCAACTTCAATGTATCCACAAGCAACCGTATCCCACAACAAAACTGTCCATAACATTCACCGTATGTAATCGTACTACGTCACCAGTTGATGGTCGCATTCCTGTAGCCGTTTGTATGTCACCTTCTTTTGACCATCCTTGTTTTACGATCGTGATGCGCTTCCGCCCTAGGTTGGGTTTAAAACCTGATGCTCTTTCGACTTCATTGCTGTGCATGACAATCATTAATGGTTGCCTGATGCATTAGCCTAGTCAGACAGTTCATAGTTTCAACGAGAAAGTCCCGGAATCAGAGTACAGGCTGAAGACGAACGCGATGCAGGAAGCAATCGTAAGGCAGACCATTCAGGTATAGACTGCAGGTCATCGTGTACTAAATGCACTACATGTGTACTATTTTGCTATTTTGGTGCCAGTTTGTGGGCCTCTATAGCTATCCTAAGAAGTATACATTTCTAATATTTCTCCATCTTGTGTCCTATGTTTCTCATATGGTAAATACATATATGTGACCATTCCCCAAGTACCTCGGTACGTGCCTGCAAAATGGGCATTATTGTACAAGTTAATTTTTGAAAAGGTATTGTAACGCGCATGAAGCCAAAAATAGACAGATAAATAATTAGTCCCCTGTAAATTATAGGTGTATTCCTTTCAAAGTAGAATACCATGATGTTTGAAGGTCGAAGAATATTACAGCTTGAATGTCTGAATCTGGCAGTGGTATGGTGTCTTTATCATATGCATGATTCAACAATTTACAGATCATTGAATACTGAATGATTCCAAGCTTGGTATCTTCTTGCCAAGTCCAAATTGTGCTGCTTCTTTGATTGAGGTCTACAAGTAATGGGTATTAACCTGTGTGTTTCAAGCATTGTGTTGTAACATCATACAGATACAGATACAGATACCGACTTGTATTGAGGTAATTCGCAATGAAATTGTGACTATTGCAACCCCGCGTTAATGTGATAAAACAGCAGCTCAGAAAAAGTAAAAATCACAGAACGGGTGGTCATATATGTCATAATAAAATATAGCAGGGCGACCAGTAAATCAGTCCGGCTCGGGTGGCGCGTCAGACAGGTGCCGCCGTAGTTGGAGACCGAAGATGTATTGCTGCCATCAATTCCTATCAATTCAAAAAGGAAGTCTTGATAAGAGGTTTATTTTCAATCAACCCCCTGGGAGTGAACGAAGCTTTCGAAAATGGTGTGAACTGCTTACATTACCTTAACTAGGCAAAACAGCAAAGGTTCTACTTTATGTGCAAAAAATAAACATGTAAGAACTGGTATTTTGACCGGGCTTCAGTTCATTTTGCCGGGCCTCAACCGGGCTTGATCCCATCAGACCAGCCGGGCCCGTTCTTGGTATTTGCCACCTCTAGTCGCCACCGCGCCGACCGGCCCGCCCCGCGTCGGTGACGTCACCTCCCGCTCTGTGTGAGTGACGTCACGGCCGGTTCGGCCGGTCCACTTTGTGGCAGTGACGTCATCGCCGGCCCTTTCTGTGCCAGTGCCGCCACTGCTGGTCCTCTCTGTGCTGCAGTGACGTCATCATCATGGTCACGTGACGCCTCAGCGGGCCCGGTCGGAGCTCAGTTATGCGGTACCGCTTCAGTGACGCAGCAGATGCTGCTCACACAGTGGAGAAACCGAGGAATAACGATGGTGAAGGACTGTATAACAGAATGAGGAAAATCCCAAATTATAGAACCAGAAATTTCAGCCGATAATCGACAGACTGACATTCAGCAGTGGGGAGGACTGACAGGCTGACATGCAGCAGTGGAGAGGACCGACAGGCTGGCATACAGCAGTGGAGATGATCGACAGGCTGGCATACAGCAGTGGGGAGGACCGACAGGCTGACATGCAGCAGTGGAGAGGACCGGCAGGCTGGCATACAGCAGTGGGGAGGACCGACAGGCTGGCATACAGCAGTGGAGATGATCGACAGGCTGGCATACAGCAGTGGAGATGATCGACAGGCTGGCATACAGCAGTGGGGAGGACCGACAGGCTGACATGCAGCAGTGGAGAGGACCGGCAGGCTGACATTCAGCAGTGGGGAGGACCGACAGATTGACATGCAGCAGTGGAGAGGACCGACAGGCAGGCATACAGCAGTGGGGAGAACCGACAGGCTGACATTCAGCAGTGGGGAGGACCGACAGGCTGGCATACAGCAGTGGGGAGGACCGTCAGGCTGGCATACAGCAGTGGGGAGGACCGACGGATGAAGGTACAGCAGCGATGGATAGGACCGATGGACCGACCACACAGTTTTGTGAAGACAGCTTGGGTGAAACGCTGATCATGTTCTCACGTTTGCATTTCCTTCACTCCTGATGTTCCACAAAAGATCACGACGTATGGCGATTGGATTAGATTGAATCACTGGTCCAGGAATACCATGCGCTGAGCGGTGAGTGGTCTAAGTAACTGGAATAAATCATGGCCAGCTTCGAGTTGACTAAAAAGTAGCGAAGTGTCGGCGGATCCTGGTAGCGTGAAAAGCAATGCCAATATTTTGGCATAGAAGAGGTTTAAAATATAACTGCAACAGAAAATGCTGGTAGTTTGGGATCAAACTTGCGAAGGACCGATGCCGTAGTGCGGAGCTTATGTGGAAATATGCCAACGATATTTTATGAGATACATTTACGCTTCGACGACTTCCATCCCCGTCAATTTATTGTAATCATGGCGGCCTTCGCCACCTAAGTGCTGGCAAGGAAGGAAAAAAACACTGGTGGCTCCAACCAACGTATGTTCTCGGTTAGGAAACCCGGCAGTTCGCCTTTGATAGAGACCAATCGGATTTGAGAGCGCAGCGTCAAAGTTGCTTCCAGAAGCGAATTTTCCAGTGCGCGTGGTCAATTGCGAGTGAAATGAGTGTAGCCGCTTATCCCGCCACACTGAAAAGCGTTGCTTAAATGAGAGGAGTCGACTATTCGAGCGCGGAACATGCTTTCATCGCGCTGGAGACCCAACTCTCAGTGACCTCAGTCAGGTTCCTTCAAGCTGATCGAAAAATGTTGTAAGTTACCACACTGGCAGAGGGACTGCAGCCATGACAAGTTACCACACTGGCAGAGGGACTGCAGCCATGACAAGTTACCACACTGGCGGAGGGACTGCAGCCATGACAAGTTACCACACTGGCGGAGGGACTGCAGCCATGACAAGTTACCACACTGGCGGAGGGACTGCAGCCATGACAAGTTACCACACTGGCGGAGGGACTGTAGCCACGAGAAGTTCCACACTGGCGGAGGGACTGTAGCCACGACAAGTTACCACACTGGCGGAGGAACTGTAGCCACGACAAGTTACCACACTGGCGGAGGGACTGTAGCCACGAGAAGTTACCACACTGGCGGAGGGACTGTAGCCACGACAAGTTACCACACTGGCGGAGGGACTGTAGCCACGAGAAGTTACCACACTGGCGGAGGGACTGTAGCCACGAGCAATTCTACTGGCAGAGGGACTGCAGCCATGACAAGTTACCACACTGGCAGAGGGACTGCAGCCATGATAAGCTACCACATTTGCGGAGGGACTGCAGCATAAGTTCCACTGGCGGAGGGACTGTAGCCACGAGAAGTTCCACTGGCGGAGGGACTGCAGCCACGAAAGTTCCACTGGCGGAGGGACTGTAGCCACGAGAAGTTCCACTGGCGGAGGGACTGTAGCCACGAGAAGTTCCACTGGCGGAGGGACTGTAGCCACGAGAAGTTCCACTGGCGGAGGGACTGTAGCCACGAGAAGTTCCACTGGCGGAGGGACTGTAGCCACGAGAAGTTCCACTGGCGGAGGGACTGTAGCCACGAGAAGTTCCACTGGCGGAGGGACTGCAGCCATGACAAATTCCACTGGCGGAGGGACTTCAGATGGCGTGGTGCTGGTGCTGCCCGTGATTGCAGCTGCAGTGAAGATTGCAACTGTTATTAAGTCGGTCGTTCACGGCTGTCGGCTCTTCAATGCTCTTGCAGAATCGGATTTAATTTAGCCATACATCTTCTGTATGTGTTTGTCTGTGTTTACTGCTACACATCCGTTGCATAAATTAGCGCCAAGCTCATCCAGGGTGAAAGCTGTGAATTATCCTTCACCGAGCCGAAAGCTGCGAAAGATTACTTACTGTGCGTACTACCACGACAGCAATATTTGACGGAGTTCGTTTGTTATTATCTAACTGGTAATAGTCACGAGGCTGTGACGGAGTTTGTTTGGTGGTATTTAACTGGCAATAGTCGCGAGGCTGCGACGGAGTTCGTTTGGTATTATTTAACTGGCAATAGTCGCGAGGCTGCGACGGAGTTTGTTTGGTGGTATTTAACTGGCAATAGTCGCGAGGCTGTGACGGAGTTTGTTTGGTGGTATTTAACTGGCAATAGTCGCGAGGCTGTGACGGAGTTTGTTTGGTGGTATTTAACTGGCAATAGTCGCGAAGCTGTGACGGAGTTTGTTTGGTGGTATTTAACTGGCAATAGTCGCGAGGTTGCGACGGTGTTTGTTTGGTGGTATTTAACTGGCAAAAGTCGCGAGGCTGCGACGGAGTTTGTTTGGTGGTATTCAACTGGCAATAGTCGCGAGGCTGCGACGGAGTTTGTTTGGTGGTATTTAACTGGCAATAGTCGCGAGGGTGCGACGGAGTTTGTTTTGTGGTATTTAACTGGCAATAGTCGCGAGGCTGCGACGGAGTTTGTTTGGTGGTATCCAACTGGCAATAGTCGCGAGGCTGTGACGGCTTTAACTCACGACTCCGACATGGCTCCGTTTCTCACGCGGATCAAGCAATACATCCACTCCACTCCACGTACTACAAACATATGCAAGCATATGCATACCTCTCACGGCTCTGAACTCCCACAGTCACACTAATCAAGAAGCATAAGTAAATTACGAAGGTTAAGCCATACATTTCACAAGTGACCCAATATCAGGCAAACATGGTGTCAGTATTCTGTGTGTGACCTCAGATCAGATGGAGACGACGTGTGTGTATTTAAGATGTGACGTCATGTCAGGTGTGGATGCTGCGTCCCTATTCCAGGTGTGATCTCGGGTCCGGTATGGACGTTATGTCTGTATTCAAAGTGTGATATCGGATCTGGTGGTGTGGACGTTGTATCTGTATTCCAGGTGTGATCTCGGGTCCGGTGTGGACGTTGTGTCTTTATTTCAGGTGTGATCTCGGGTTCGGTGTGGACGTTGTGTCTCTATTCCAGGTGTGGTCTCTGGTCTGGTGTGGACGCTGTGTCTCTATTCCAGGTGTGATATCGGGTCCGGTATGGACGTTGTGTCTG
The DNA here is from genome assembly GCA_034440615.1 of Ashinkailepas kermadecensis. NCBI lineage: Eukaryota > Metazoa > Arthropoda > Thecostraca > Neolepadidae > Ashinkailepas > Ashinkailepas kermadecensis. The sequence continues at coordinate 243,339 of JAOTOM010004392.1, read as the reverse complement.
TATTCCAAGTGTGATCTCGGGTCTGGTGTGGACGTTGTGTCTGTATTCCAGGTGTGGTCTCTGATCCGGTGTGGACGTTGTGTCTCTATTCCAGGTGTGGTCTCGGGTCTGGTGTGGACGTTGTGTCTGTATTCCAGGTGTGATCTCGGGTCTGGTGTGGACGTTGTGTCTGTATTCCAGGTGTGGTCTCGGGTCTGGTGTGGACGTTGTGTCTCTATTCCAGGTGTGATCTCGGGTCTGGTGTGGACGTTGTATCTGTATTCCAGGTGTGGTCTCTGGTCTGGTGTGGACGCTGTGTCTCTATTCCAGGTGTGATCTGGGGTCTGGTGTGGACGTTGTATCTGTATTCCAGGTGTAATCTCGGGTCTGGTGTGGACGTTGTATCTGTATTCCAGGTGTGGTCTCTGGTCTGGTGTGGACGCTGTGTCTCTATTCCAGGTGTGATCTGGGGTCTGGTGTGGACGTTGTGTCTCTATTCCAGGTGTGATCTCGGGTCTGGTGTGGACGTTGTATCTGTATTCCAGGTGTGGTCTCTGGTCTGGTGTGGACGCTGTGTCTCTATTCCAGGTGTGATCTGGGGTCTGGTGTGGACGTTGTGTCTCTATTCCAGGTGTGATCTCGGGTCTGGTGTGGACGTTGTATCTATGTTCCAGGTGTCACCTCTGGCAGGCTGCAGCCCACTGTACTGGAACTGAGAATCACGCGCATCGAAGTTCACTCGATAGAGATGACCTGGCAACTTGAAGGCCCCCGTCGGCACCAGGTAAGAAGATAGCAGCAATGTGAAGTGACAACAGATGTCGAAATCAGCCCAGATCTGCATCCCACAAAACATACCCCATCAGCAAGGAACATACCACATCAGTCCCAAAATATTATTGGGACTTGTGCCCATTGGGGAATGCAAATAACGTTTACAATCTCGCGGAAAATATAAGCCACACAACTGGTCTATCTGTTGCCGTCTATATTAATTTGGTCGAACATTCGTTTCATTTCTCAATAAAAGAAGAGTTATCGTCCCAGCTTATCATCCTGTTTGCCCTCTGTGTACCGAAAAGAGGGACTGTCCGTCTCCGATCCTGGTGTGAGGAGGGCAACTTCTTCGGCCTGTTGGGCTTGTTGATAGACACGATATTGGTTGCTCCATGCAAGATCTAAGACCGCATATACTTTTGGAGACAAAGAACGCGCCGGCACACGCGCAGATATTGGAGTGGCTGTGCGCGTCGTCTCTCTAACTGATGTTAACTTTGGTACATGTGTTCGTGGAGCATGATTTCCGACTCTGTTGAGCATTAACTTCCATTTTTACCTCTTATGGTTTCTAAAATAGGTATGCATTGCGTCCAATTCCATCCGATAACTATGTAATAGCATCGTTTTGCTCAACTGCTCAAGACTGGCCGTTAGGATAACAAGGTTTAAGAAAGGTATTGATTATACATATTGATATACTCCGTTGCAACGCCTTCGCTCTTTCCATAACAAATTTTTGCTTAGCACCTGGCGTGGGTGGTGGCACGCTGTCCATCACAGTCCCGGATGTGCAAGGTCAGCGCGGCAGTTGCCCGGTCGCTTCGAGGAATCGTGACGTCACGCCGGGTGCATTTCCATGACGTCACTGGACGGCCTCATTTCCTCCTTCGCCTTCAAATTGTTGCACGCCAAAACCTTATCACCCAATCCGTTGCCTCCTTCCCCTTCCCCCCAACAACAACAACAACCAATGTTATGAAATTTCGCCGGTAGTTAACAAAATAGCGTTGGGATGTTTTCAAAACAACGTTCACCAGCCAATATTATCTTTGATTATTTCGTACTAAGCTTTGACTATTTAGCATAGTCGTTTTCACGAAGCTTTGCCCTAAATGACACAATTAGCAGGACACGGTTAGACAAACAGCTTTGGCTAATTAATTTCTGATTGGTAGCATCAGGGAAAGGTCAGTCCGATGCTATAATAAGCATCCACAGCAGCCCACCTGCTTTGACAAGGCAGGCCTGGGCTGCATATGGCAGCACCTGGCTTCACCTGGCAGCGCCTATTGAACAAGTTTCACAGCCTCTGCTATGTCCTGTCCACTTTCATTAGATCCCACATCTGGCGGCTTCAGTGCGACTTTTAGCCACACGCATATATGGTGTTGTTAATTTGCTTGGGCAATACCTACATCTCAGGTGTGTGAAGTTGTTCGGCGCAGTATTTCCATGCACAGTATTTCTCAGTCTATGTTCATGTTGATGATCCAGTTTCCGTTTCATATCACTCTGTCATCCGACCTTCCGTCGTTGGCCGAATCACCGACCAGTTCCATTTGTGGACTCGTGTGTTGCGGGCGGTCATCGGTGGAGGGAAGTAGTGTCAGGCAGAGCGTCGCCTACCGTGCCGTGATTGGTTATCACGGAAATGGCGCCGGTGTGACTCACGCTTAGAAGTGTTTTGCATTGTAAACTGGCGACTTCCACACCTTGGTGTTGCCATGACTTCAGCATTTATGGACCGATTTTGAGCTTTCGAACATGAATCGATAGACAACTGATGGGCGTTTATCAGGGACCTATTTGCGTATATTTCCGGTATACACTTTATCCATGCCGCTAAGTCGAAACGTTGCACCCATCCATGCAACTCGCGTATATTTTTTGGGTGGATTTTCTCCCCATAACAGCTTCGAAAAAATGCTGGATGTCGCCCCAAATATGTTGCCTGGTTCCGCCTTTGAAAAACATATAATTGTCAAATTTAGTACAAGATATGAAAACGAAAGTTAGGAAGCGTTTTGTGACATTGCTCCCAAAAACGGTAATGATGAGCGAGAAACCGGGGGAGGGGGGGTGTCCTAAAAGCCACCATGCGGAAATAGAGCTAAACGATGTTCATAAAGCGGAAATACTGAAATGCAAAATGACCGAACCAAAATTATTTGAATGTCGTCAGTCTTACAATGTCGCATTTGATAGCCCTTGAAATTACACTATCCATAATGCTTGAAACATTTCGCGATATTGGTTTCTTTGTCAACAATGACAACTTAACAGTATGTGATGCCCAATTTCGCGACTGCTTCCTGTGTTACATGAATTAAAAATGAATATTTCCTATAAAAATGACCCAACTCAGATGTTTCGAAACATAAGCATTTGAGGCATGTTTACACCCTGAATCCAGGAGTATCCAATGGTGGGTGAACCATCTTCATGTTTGCCGTAATATGTCGAAATGTCCAACAATGTAGGATTTTAGCTCCAGTTTCGTTGGCGGCCGACCACCGACATCCGCAAGGTGAGCTCTCCATGGCCGCTGCGATCCCTAACAGGGTTTTATTTCAGTCAACTAGCTAGGTCGGGGCTTAGGCTCCCATGCCATTGATGTACATAAACGAACCTGTAACAGGTTAGCCTCAAAACTGTACTGGATTGGGGAGTCTGACGAACCCGTGGTGAACACCGCCGCAAAGTACATAGAACGCTGATAACTGTATGACGCTATCCCGCACTACATACGCGTACTGCGGCACAGCATTGATGCGCTGCGGCACAGTATGCCTGAAACTGCCACTGTGCACAGGAGGCCCGACGCCCGTGTTTACAGATGACTGTCTTCTCATCACGAGACACTGCTGCTATTGTTATCTGCTACCAATCAGCTAATCCGCGCGCCACTGGGGCAGGCAGCCGAACGCGCCCCATTGGGGAGACAAGTTCTGCCCCTGCTTAACTTGAAAAGATGCAGGCCGATTTCGTTGCTTTTGGCGGCAAACGACAGAACTCAACAAGATGAGCTTAGATAAGTCAAGTACATTGATGTCCAGGGTTTACATGTGAGGTCAGGACAAAGCCAAGTTTAGAAGCTTAGAAGTACTGGGCGAAGTTTCGATTGTAGTCGAGCATCAATCATCAAGCAGGGCAGAGGTCGAATTTGGGTCACCATCCGCCTTACATCCTGAGGTGGCCAAGGAAGGCATCCACGAACATAGATAAGATCCAAGTCATGGTGGATCACGTGGTATTCTGAGGTCAAATAGTGAATCATGTCTGATACCCATGCAGTGCATGTTTCTACACCACAATTTTGTCAGGAACTCGACAGAAGCAATAAGAAACTTGTCCGAGCACATGGGGTATATGCCTCATTTTTTTAAAACCAAAATTGATTTCACAAAACAAACACGATGGCACGGGCTACAAGGTTTGAAACGAAGTGAAAGTCTAGTGCCCTGGATGCTGGCTCCATACTGACCGGAGGCGGCGCTGCGACGGCCTGCGATGCTCAATTTCTTACAATACTGAGACCATCACTGGACCTCTGATACGTCATACCTCAGTAATTTTGAACATTATTGCTTTGAAAATTGCCACAAATATTCACAACCTGAATGTGAATCACATGTATTCCGGTTTTTCGAAAAGTCAAATGAGTTCGAAAACAATTAAAATGTGCCTTTGTTTGTTTAACACATTTTAACAACCACGTTGAACTGAAGACATTATGATATGGCGGCATTGTTGCCCATTAAATTCGCTGTCAATTGGCCAAAGCCGATTATGAATACCTTTAGTCCTCGATTTGTGGCGTTCTTTTTTGCACATCCTTCATTTCGTTCAAAGTCGTGGAAGGCGCCATCACTATGACGTCATTCACGCCAGAACCATTGCGGACTAAGATGTAACATTTACCACAAGCTGTGAAATTGATGTGCGAACGGATACTGAAAGGTCAATTTGATATCACTGCGCATTTTCGAGTATTTAAAACATCTCCAGAGGGTACAGATTCTGGGAAGTGTGAAAATATCATGAACCATGATGACCTTAGGATGGGTTGACGGGAAAATAAAATTACATTTGTTAAAAATGAAATTGCACATTCGAACCCAGCATTTTACAAAAAATACATCGAATGATGCCCGGAAATCGAAGATCTTAAGCAAAAATGCAAAAGGGGGTCACCCTAATGTGCATCTTGCTCTTGGTGGACCACGGAGCCTTGTTCTTAATGACAGACAGACGACGAACGAATACAAATTACTTAAATAATATAAATTAGTGTGGTATCCTCATCAACATATTTCTGGCCGTTCCCACCTGATGGAACACGAATTCTGCAATGTCTCTTCAGATCATTCCGGTTTGCAGTGAAATACTTGAACAGGATGAATACATCCAGAAAAAGCGCTCTATTTAACTTTCCTTCTTATTTTAGTTTCCTCCTTTCTTTTTTTTTTTTTTTTTTTTTTTGTTGTTTTTTTTTTTTTTTTTTCTTTTTTGTGGTTGTCTTTTTGTTGTTTGTTGTGCTGGTCTTGTGGGGGTCTCTTCTTGTTCCTCTTTTTTTTTTTTTTTTTGGTTTTTTGTTTTTTTTTTTTTTTGTTGTTTTTTTTTTTGTTTTTTTTTTTTTTTTTTTTTTTTTTTTTTTTTTTTTTTTTTTTTTTTTTTTATTTTTTTTTTTTATTCTATTTTTTTAAATATATTTTTTTATTAAATAAGTTTATATAAAAAAAAATGTTTAAAAATATATTATTAAATAAATTATTTTTTTATTTTTTTTTTTTTTTTTTTTTTTTTTTTTTTTTTTTTTTTTTTTTTTTTTGCTTTTTATTTTTTTTTTTTTTTTTTTTTTAATATTTTTTTTTTTTTTTTAAGTTACTTCTATTTTTTTTTTTTTTTTCATTATTTTTTTTTATTTTTATTTATTTTTTTCCTTTTTTTTATTCATTAAAACTATTTTAAATTTTTATTAACCCTAACATTTTTATTTTTCCAACGAAGGTTTTATTTTTAGTTTTTTTTTTTTTTTTTTTTTTTTTTTTTTTTGTTTTTTTTTTTTTTTTTTTTTTTTTTTTTTTTTGGTTTTTTGCACTGGGCTTAAAACTAACCAAAAAAATATCTATTAATTTTTTCCAAAAAAAATTATTTCTATAAAAATTTTTCATTTTTCAATCTACAATTTAAAAATGAAAATTTTTTAAAAATTAAAAATTTTTAAACCTACCCCTTCCTGCCCTTCGGTTCCTTTTTTTTTGTACCGTTTTTTTTTTTTTTTTTTTAAAAATATTTTAAATTGGGGATTTTTTAATTTTTTATGTTTTATTTTAAAAAAAAATTTTATTTTTAATAAAAATTAATTTAAATTTATTATTTTTAATTTATTTTTTTTTTTGGGTTTTTTTTTTTTTTTTTTTGTTGTGGGGTTTTTTTCCTGAATTTTTCCTTTTTGCCTTTTGGTTTTGTTTTTGGATTTTTTTTGGAAAACTGGTAAGGAATCTTTTTTTTTTTGAGGGGGGGGGGGAAAAGGTTTTGGGGGGGGGTTTATAAATAATATATATTTTTTTTTAATTTCTATCACTATTTTGTGAAAGGTTTTTTTTTTAATTAATATTTATTGAAATAATTATTGTTTTTGGGGGGCTTAATCTACCACTACCTTTTCTTTTTTGTTGTTTTTCATCCCTAATCCTCTCACCCTTTTCAAATTTTTTTTTTTGTTTTTCTTTGATATTCCACTTCCCCCTCCTAAAATTATACTTATACAAATAATTTTAAAATGAAAAATTTTTCAATTTCAGACATTCCAGTTCATAGTGCCCGGTCGCCACGACGCCAACGTTAGTGTACGTGCACACCCATTTTGCGCATTCGGCGCATTCGCCCCACTTCGTGCGATGCTACGGATTCTGCTGGGCCTCCTACGCTTTGTTAATTGCTGCCACATGATAGACTTGCGCCATATCTGACGTGATAAAATGCTTCGTATGGGCGTTCGCTGCGAAAATTCGATTAATTAAATTCGATCATTAGTTCCCTTCTTGCCATATTTTATGGTGAAGAAATGCGGATACCCCGTGAGCTTTGATGCACCTCATATCTTTGATTAAACATGCTTCCAGGCTGGCTACCCAACCGACGCCAATTTCTTCGTCTACGGATGTGTCTTAAGGCTCCAATTCATTTTTGTTAGAGGTCCAACGCATTTTCGAAACCCGTGCTCGTTTTAGGGTTTTGTTGCTTTTTTTGCGCACCGAATATTTTTTTTTAGTTGTCGGGGCGCTTTCAAAGATCTCGATGTGTTTACTTAGTGCCCGGTATTTTTGTTCGTTTTGGGATCATGTTGCTTTTTTGCGGCCCCAGCCTCTTTTCAGGCCCTTGTGCGGTCATATGGCCCCTATGTGCCTTGAGAGCTTCCTGTGTTTTTTTTTGTTTTTTTTAGTGTTCCCGGTATATATATGTAGTTATGGCTACAACGCATGTTTTCGGACCCTGCCGCTTTTTACGAGACTGCGCTTTGAAGGGCCAGTCGCATTTTCGGTCCCCGTTGTGCTCTTAGGGTCCCGCTGTGTTTATTTGGGGCTTCTGACGCACATTTGTGGGGCTCCAGTACGATTTTGAGGTTTCGGTGCGATTTTTATGGGTCCCAGCGCGGCTTATCGCGCCCAGGCGCGTGGTTCCGGGACCCAACGCCAGTTATCTGGGCTCAACGCGATTTTTGTGGATCTCTTCTGAATTTTCTTTAACTTCCGAATCCCGCCCTGATTTTTAAGAGTCCCTGGTGCCATGTTTTTGTATCTCACCTGGATTTTCTTCGAGCTCCGGTATGTTTTTCGATGCCGTACGCGATTTGTCAAGGCATCTGATGACATGTTCGGTGCTCCAGAACCATTGTCCTGACCCGGACTTTTTTGCAATCCCTCCTGATTTTGGAGGGCTCCGGCTTTATTTTTCGGATACCGATGGGACTTTGGGGGTCACACGGTGCCTACGTGGGGCCATAGACGCCAATTGTTGGCAGCCCGACGTTAATTTTTGATGCCCAGACTAAATTTTTGGTACTACCGATGGGTCCGAGCGCGAATTTTTGGTACTACCGAATTGTGGGTCCGAGCGCGAAATTTTGTGGGACCGGTTCGAGTTTGCGGGGCGCGTTGTACTTAGCTGTGACCCCAACGCGATCTTGGCGGTTCCTGTTGCAGATTTTCGTGCCTCGGAGCGAGTTTTCTGGGGCCCGACGTATTTACTTTGAGCCCCTACGCGAATTCTGGTGGACCGACGCGAATTTTTGTGGTCCCAGCGCGACTTTTGGGGGCCTCGGCTCGATTCTTGGGAGCATATCCCTCTTAGGAGGAGGGGCCATTTGCCCCTTTGATATGTCACTGCGGCCACCGAAGGAGTTCTATTTTTTATATAGGTCCTTATGTGATATTTTTGGGTTCTGGTATGATTCTTCGGTCTCCAGGTGCGATTGTTTTCGGTGCCCTGACACGTTTTTTTTCCAGTGCCCAACGTGTTTTGCGGGGACTTTGACCCGATTTTTTTGGGCGCAGAGTGACATTCCGGTTGATAATTGATTTTTGGGGCAGCAGCAACCTTTGGGGTCCAGGCGCGACTTTTTGGTCCCCAGTGAGATTTTCGAAGGCTGCGACGCGACTTTTTAGTCCAATGTAATCTTTGGTGTCCCGACGTCATTTGCTTGGATCCCTAGCGGGGGTTTTAGCGACCTCGACACTTTGTGGGTGTCCAATACGTTTTGGATGCTTTTGGTGTCATTGTTGGGGCCCAAGAGTGATTATCCATGTCCGGATTGTTTTTCGTTGCCCCGGCTTCATTTGTGTCCAAATGATACTGTTGGGGGAACGGACTTATCGTGCCCCTAGCGTGATTTTCATGATCCGGGCGTGAATTTTTGGTACCCATAGGCTCAGTGAGATTTTCAGGGGCCCCGGCCGGATCTTTTTGGGCCCATGTCGTGATTTTCAAGTACCCCGGCACGACTCCTGCCATTTCAGATGCTTCTAGAAAATGATAGACCTCCTCTCGCGTCTTAGGGGTCTCGTCTCATTTCCTGGAGCTTATTTACCGGTTTTGGAAGTCTTCTCGTCCGTCCTACCCTCCTCCATATTCAATGGTCCTCCTCTCCCGTTTTGGAGGACCTCCTCCCACATCCTGGGGCCCCTTTAACATGGCATGGGACTTCCTCTCATGTTCCAGGGGCATCCTCTGCCAAATTAGGGGCCTCCTGCCACGCCTCGTGGGCCTCCTCCTTTGTCCTCGCAAAGCTTACCCGTCTTGAGGGATCTTAAATTTTGGAAACCTCGCCTCCTTCCATACCTGCTACCTACCACTCCCATTTTAAGGGCCTTCTCTCATTTCCTGGGAATTCCTTCCGGTCGTCGGGACCTCATTCGGCCCTGGAGACCTCCTACTCCATCTCGAGGGACCTCCTCTCGAGTCCGGCAGGGGCCTCCTTTTTCTTTTTGAGGCTTTCTTTTTCAAATTAAGGGCCTCCTTTCACGTCTTCGGGGCCTCCTGTTCCGCGTTTTGATTCTATCTTTCCCATTTTAAGGTTGGCCTCTTATCTCCTGGTGGGCTCCTGTTCTATCTTAGGTGGCTCCTCTTCCAAATTACACGCAACCTTTCCTATCTCAGTTACCTTGTCATTTCCTGGGGACCTTCTTACCCGTCTTGAAGCCTTCTTTCTCGCCTGGGAGCCATCCCTCTTATCTAATGGCCATTCTCTCCTTTTTTTGGGGCTTCCTCGTGCATCATAGGGTCTCTTTCCAATCTTATATCGTCCTCTTCCGAATTAGGTGCTTCCTGCAACTTTTCTGGATTATCCTTTTCTATCTTGGTGGAACCTTACCCGTTTCGGGGACTGCTTTTATGGCTCAGAAACCCATCTCATATCCACTGGTTTCTCTTCCGTCTTTGGGCCTTCTCTCATTTTCTGAGGTCTCCCTTCCCGTATTGGGGCCTCCTTTGCAATCCTGGGGGCCTCCTTTGCAATCCTGAGGGCCTCCTTTGCAATCCTGGGGGCCTCCTTTGCAATCATGGGGGTCTCCTTTGCAATCCTGTCCGGGCCCCCTTTGCAATCCTGGGGGCCTCCTTTACAATCCTAGGGGGCTTCCTTCAAATCCCAGGGGGCCTCCTGTGCCCCCCTTTGCAATCCTGGGGGCCTCCTTTTGCAATCCTGGGGATCTCCTTTGCAATCCTGGAGCCTCCTTTTTTTTTTTTTTGGGGTCCTTTTTTCCTTTTTATTCTTGTTTTCTTTCTAATCCTGAGGCCCCCTTTGCAATCCTGGAGTCCTCCTTTGTAATCATGGGGGCCTCCTTTGCAATCCTGGGGCATCCTTTGCAATCCTTTGCAATCCTGGGGCCTCCTTTGCAATCCTGGGGCCTCCTCCTTTTTCAATCCTGGGGGCCTCCTTTGTAATCCTGGGGGCCTCCTTTTTTAATCCTGGAGGCCTCCTTTGCAATCCTGAGGCCTCCCTTTGCAATCCTGGGGGCCTCCTTTGCAATCCTGGGGCCTCCTTTGCAATCCTGGGGGCCTCCTTTGCAATCCTGGGGGCCTCCTTTGCAATCCTGGGGCCTCCTTTGTAATCCTGGTGGCCTCCTTTGTAATCCTGGTGGCCTCCTTTGCAATCCTGGGGGCCCTCCTTTGCAATCCTGGGGGCCTCCTTTGCAATCCTGGGGGCCTTCTTTGCAATCCTGGGGGCCTCCTTTGCAATCCTGGGGGCCTCCTTTTCAATCCTGGGGGCCTCCTTTGTAATCCTGGAGGCCTCCTTTGAATCCTGGGGCCTCCTTTGCAATCCTGGGGGCCTCCTTTGCATTCCTGGAGGCCTCCTTTGCAATTGTCACTCTCGTGATTTCTGGGGCCTCCTTTTCATCCTGGGGGCCTCCTTTTGCAAATCCTAGGGCTCCTTTTCAGACCCATGTTTCCGACGCCTTTGGTCACTTGACTTGCTGTCGTTCATATTTACTTCTGATATTTCTGTCAGCTGGGCACATCAGCGTACCGCCTGACGCACAGAACGTCAGACGCCACTCAGCTGACTTCTGACGCGCAGCACGTCAGACGCCACTCAGCTGACTTCTGACGCGCAGCACGTCAGACGCCACTCAGCTGACTTCTGACGCGCAGTACGTCAGACGCCACTCAGCTGACTTCTGACGCGCAGTACGTCAGACGCCACTCAGCTGACTTCTGACACGCAGCACGTCAGACGTCGCTAGAGATAGCTGACTTCTGACGCGCAGCACGTCAGACGCCACTCAGCTGACTTCTGACGCACAGTACGTCAGACGCCACTCAGCTGACTTCTGACGCGCAGTACGTCAGACGCCACTCAGCTGACTTCTGACGCGCAGCACGTCAGACGTCGCTCAGCTGACTTCTGACGCGCAGCACGTCAGACGCCACTCAGCTGACTTCTGACGCACAGTACGTCAGACGCCACTCAGCTGACTTCTGACGCGCAGTACGTCAGACGCCACTCAGCTGACTTCTGACGCACAGTACGTCAGACGTCACTCAGCTGACTTCTGACGCGCAGCACGTCAGACGCCGCTCAGCTGACTTCTGACGCACAGTACGTCAGACGCCACTCAGCTGACTTCTGACGCACAGCACGTCAGACGTCACTCAGCTGACTTCTGACGCACAGCACGTCAGACGTCACTCAGCTGACTTCTGACGCGCAGCACGTCAGACGCCGCTCAGCTGACTTCTGACGCACAGTACGTCAGACGCTGCTCAGCTGACTTCTGACGCGCAGCACGTCTGACGTCGCTCAGATGACTTCTGATCCGACCTGACCTTTGCTTTGTGGTGATGGATTGGTGCTTCAGGACGTGCCCTACTTGGGACTACTTGAGCCATTTTGCGCCCAATACTTTGTGACCTTTAATTTATGGTGGTGGTTTGGTGCTTCAGGACGCGCCGACTACTTGCACCCTTTTGCGCCCAATTATTTGTGACCTTTATTTGGTTGAGCCTGTCAGCGTATTACCTCGCTTACACATTGGAAGGTTTGCAGCTAACCTCTGGCCTGACTTGATCTGACCTCTGTACCTGCTGAACGTCCAGATGTGTCGGCTGGTGTACAGCATGTCGGACGGCCCCCATCTGACTGACCTGACCTGACCTAATTTCTGTGCCTGCTGACCGTGTTGGCTGGTATACAGCATGTCGGGCGGCCCCCAGCTGACTGACCTCTGACCTGACGTGACCTGACCTCTGCGCCAGCTGAACGTGTCGGCGTGCCGGCTGGTGTACAGCACGTCGGGCGGCCCCCAGCTGCTGGTGCTGACCGGTCTGCGGTCCGATCGGCACACCTTCAGCCTGTACCTGCCTGACGGAGACTGGGCGTACCACATGCAGCTCGTCTGTCGAGTGGCTGCAACAGAGGTCACCTCCAACCAAGTCAAGTTCAGGTTTGGTGAGTGCATTGGTATCAGGTTAACTTCGACGTCGGTAAGTGTAAGAGGAAACTAGCGGTGTAGGAGACTATCGGGTCTACTGAGGCCTCTTTCTCGCCCAATACACTTTGATATAGGTGCAACTTCGATGCATATATTTTATGTATAGCTTTGATACACATGATTCATAGAAAGGATGAGTCAGCATATATCACATACCAGCTAGCACACGTTTTCTGTGTGGCAAACCCTTGGACGTCAATATCAGAGTGCCGTGGGGTAAAGCCGAGAGCATGTTGTCCACCGTGAAAGGGATCATGCGCATGCAATATGTGCGTTCCCGCCACGCGCTCTGTAAATGAGGGTGGCAGGAGCAAGCCTGAGATTCTGTGGCATACGCACGGCTGTAAATGTGCTATGCTTCTGTGTTCCCACCGGTAGTACGAACCGCAGCAACGTGTGCCTAGATCCATGCTCATCTGATTCTTTTGTTGTGGTAATGTGTCATCAGGAGTAAGTACCCTGTCGGTATACGTTTGATAGTGCTATGTCTAGGGAAGAGCCTGTCTTAAGTTTTGGTCAGTGCTATTAATTTTTGTTTTGTTTTGTTTTTAGGAAAATGCATAACATAGTTAAAATTGCACCCAGCAGTTGCCGTAAGTTATATTGGCACTAGACAGCCTATCTATTGCGAATTACATGTCTTGTTGACGCCCCTGGTTCCCAAGGCTATCTTGATTTTGCTAATGCCCCTTCATCTGCTATTTAACATGTCAACAGCGACATCTGAAGGCGTCGGTGCTTCGGAAATGACTTCGGATGATGATGAATGACTTCCAACCGGATGATCGATGATCTGCAAACGGCTAAAGGAACTAAAACCCATCGCACATTTTCTCTGACAATTGTTAGTCACCTGGGGATGCCAATGCATGCAGCACAATGTTACTGAACACTGGAATTTCGTAGCGTGATTCAGGGCTCACAAGCATACTAGTCCACTATCAACCAGGGATGGGCAGTGAGTTTCATATTGGAAAGGGAAAAGCTTCTTTCTACCTAATAATCATTGAGCAGTTACATATTCTAACCACAAGAGCGGTCAACGCGAGCCATCTTGGAAAGGGAAACAATCTGTTTATATCCAATGATCAGCGAGCTGTTCACTTCAGTTTAATCGGGTTTGAAGAGCCGAGTCATGACATAGGAAAAAGTGTGCAGGTCCTATCAGCGAGTTTAGATGGTGTAGCTGGTCAACCCTCACTCAGCTCACTATCAGCGAGTTTAGATGGTGTAGCTGGTCAACCCTCACTCAGCTCACTCATGTGAGGGTCAGCGAGTTTAGATGGTGTAGCTGGTCAACCCTCACTCAGCTCACTCATGTGAGGGTCAGCGAGTTTAGATGGTGTAGCTGGTCAACCCTCACTCAGCTCACTCATGTGAGGGTCAGCGAGTTTAGATGGTGTAGCTGGTCAACCCTCACTCAGCTCACTCATGTGAGGGTCAGCGAACTCTCAGGGAATATGGCGGTATCGAAGCAACTTCAGCTGTTTTGCTTGAGAGATGGTTGAGAGGTGGAAAAGCTGGGAAAACAGAGCGGTGTTGTGGACGGTCTACGCAGTTACGTCCAATGTATGTCACTCAAGTCGACTTACAGTCACCAACACGGTGCAATATGCAATAACAATAGCACATGCAAGAGCAACTTCACCACAGTGAAAATCGATGGGTATCTGTGATTCACGCATCGGTAGAAATATCACCTCGAGGTTTCTTCGTATGTTGTAAGTGCGAAGTATTTAAACATGGATACTGGTGTAGCTGATGAAAACGGTCAAGACTGCACTAATGGTCTCGCCAGTTTTCAACCTCAGCAACGAGAAATTGCATAAGCTTTGCAACGTGAGCGTCATTAAGTATAAAGCTAAGCGAGGCATTTAATTATCCTTGTCAATATCGATCCCATCCATATCCACATTAACGGAGCGTGTATGGTTTGTATGTAGCCAATGTCGTTTATGGTATATCTGTCATACATTTTTTGCTGTTGTTCCCTTGTCTATGGTGATGTACTTTGCATTGTGTTCTTTAGTATGCGGTGGCCATCGTCACCATCACCACCACGTGGTCTTGCACGTCCATTGTCCTCGAGATCCAGTCATCGCGTTCATTTCGTGTGACCTCTGTGATCGGCTCGCCTCAGCCTGCGAGTGTGACCTGCGTGATCGTGATGCCTGGACCGTGGAACATGCACATTTCGCCCGTGTCACCCGTGTGACCTATGTGACCTGCGTGATCTGCATGGCCTGTGTGACCTGTGTGATTCGTGTAATCGGCGAAGCTGACGAAGCTCTTGTGGCCCGTGTGACCCGTGTGACCCGTGTAACTCGCACGACCCATCGGACACCGCAACCTGAAACACTTGTGACCCGTACGACCCACCTGACACCGTGACCTGCAACCCTCGCAATCCGTATGACCCACTCGACCCGCGTCACCGATATGACCCGTATGATCCGCTCGACCCGCGTCACCAGTATAACCCGTGTGACCCATGACCTGCAACCCTCGTAATCCGTATGGCGCGCTTGACCCGCGTCGCCGGTATGACCCGTATGACCCGTTTGACCCGCGTCACCGGTATGACCCGTGTGGCCCGTGTGACCCATATGACCCACTCGACCCGCGTTGCCGGCCTGACCCGTGTGACCCGTGACCTGACCTGCGTGTCGGGCCGGCAGAGCCGCCGGCGGCCGGCGCGCCCACCCTGCTGCCGTACCGCAGTCAGCAGACGGAGAGATCACCGGCGGCCGACTCGGCCGGCCATCGCCGCACGCCGGCCGTCCGCGTCCAGCCCGCCTCATCCGGTATTCTGCTCGGTACGCCGCGTCGCCGCTTTTTCATCCCGTTGGCTATGATTTCAAGCGGATTTGTGGACCGCCGGTGCGCGACGGCTCCCCGCTCCTGCTCTCCGACGATGATGGCCAGCCGCTATTACACTCTCTGGCAACCCCGGGAGGGGCGTTGCTGCCTCTGGCGAAATCAGGGGAGGGGCGTTGCTGCCTCTGGCGACCTCAGGGAGGGGGCGTTGCTGCCTCTGGCGACCTCATGAAGGGGCGTTGCTGCCTCTGGCGACCATGACAAGGTGATATAGTCTTGCTCGACCACGACGGATCGGTATTGCAGTCGCCGGTGACCACGACACACCTTTGTCATGGTCCCTGGTGACCACGACAGAGCGGCATGACAACCTCTGGCGACTACGACAGTGACATGACAACCTCTGGCGACCACAACAGTGGCATGACAACCTCCGGCGACCACGACAGTGACATGACAACCTCTGGCGACCACAACAGTGACATGACAACATCTGGCGACCACAACAGCGACATGACACCCTCTGGCGACCACGACAGTGACATGACAACATCTGGCAACCACAACAGCGACATGACAACCTCTGGCGACCACGACAGTGACATGACAAACTCTGGTAACCACGACAGCGACATGCAACCTCTGGCGACCACGACAGCGACATGACAATCACTACTGTGCAGTGTAGCGATGTACAGAACAACATCCGGCGACCATGATAGAGTTAGTTAGTTATTGGGATTTTCGGGGCACATCGACTGCAGTGGTCATGTAGGGCCCATAGCACCGGCAGTCATACCGAAGTATGCAAGCGGAGACTAGTCGATACGACGCAGTATATAGTACATTGTCGAGCCCGTTGTGGTCAAGTCGTACACTAAAACCATTCTGATTTTACCACGTACCGTATGCCCTGCATGGTATTAATGGTGCGCATGTGTCACATAAAGCATGATCCAGCTCGCACATTAACGCAGCGCGGTGTCTGTCTCCTTGGACCGACAACAGCACACCGAATTTGCGCGAGAAACTTGAACACTCGTCCGGTTTGAACCATGTGGGATCCATCATCAAAAAGATCTACCATCGTGAGCCCGGGCACCTGTCGTCCGATAGAGCCGCCTTTGTTGAGCTGAAAGTCGGGGCACACGAGAAGAACGTGCCTGACTGTCAGAGCGGTATCACAGCGAGTATCACAGCGGTATCACAGCGAGTACATGCTGGCTTGTCCCCGTTCCGCAGAAGGTAGCCGTGGGTGGCCTAGGTGTGACCTATCCGCAGAAGGTAGCCGTGGGTGGCCTAGGTGTGACCTATCCGCAGAAGGTAACCGTGGGTGGCCTAGGTGTGACCTATCCGCAGAAGGTAGCCGTGGGTGGCCTAGGTGTGACCTATCCGCATCCTGGCCAGTATCACCTCCCCCATCGATAATTTCTGGATGCTGATTCTCAGGGCCTCAGTCTCGGTTCAATGGTTCTAAGTTTGGTTTCACCAGATAAGTCCCAGGCTTGCTTGTTGCCACTTTTCATGGAAAAAGTCGTTAATTGTTTGGCTGATATGTGCCGCAGGAGGAGGCAGTGGACTGTTTACAGACAGCACGCTTTGCTGCCTCGACAGCCAGCTCTTTCCTCACTATTCCGACATGACTAGGCATCCAGCACAGTGTCACAATTTTACCACCTCCTTTAAGATTGGTTCGACGCAATAAAAGTTATCCACGATTAGGTTCTGCGGGAAAAAAAGTTTGTATTGCGATAAGGCTACCTCATGAGTCGGATATTATAGCATGTCCATCGTCACTTCCTATTGCTAAACGTTCAGCCGTGTAAATCAATGAGTGAGGAGGCAGTGTATACGACCTGGTCGCAGACTCGCACACAAAATCACAGCCCACACCATCATCAGTCTTTGAGCCGTCGTTGCATGTAGCAGTGCGTGTGGAGTAGCTGTCGAGGTGTTCAGCTTTTGGCCAGAGCACCTCGAGAACGTTGTCTTACCTCTATCTCTATCTCTATCCCTATCCCTATCTATATCTCTATATCTATCTCTATCTCTATCTCTATCTCTATCTCTATCTCTATCTCTATATCTGTCTCTGTCTCTGTCTCTATCTCTATCTCTATCTCTATCTCTATCTATATATATATATATATCTATATCTCTATCGCCTTCTCTATCTCTATCACTATCTCCATCTCCATCTCCATCTCCATCTCCATCTCCATCTCCATCTCCATCTCCATCTCCATCTCCATCTCCATCTCCATCTCCATCTCCATCTCCATCTCCATCTCCTTCTCCATCTCTATCTCTATCTCTATCTCCATCTCTATCTCTATCTCTATCTCCATCTCTATATCTATCTCTATATCTATTTCTATCTCTAGATATAGATATAGATATAGAAATAGAGATAGAGATAGAAATATAGATACCTCTATATAGATGGAGATATTATACCTCTATCTCCATAGACAAATTAATATTTGTATCCTTAACGAGATAGAAATGCATCCTTGTGTCTCAAAATAGGGAGTGTTACATCAACATACGATAACTCAAGTTGTCCTTGCATTCAGCTTTTTGAAGTTCAAGGGGTAGATCATGTTATTGGAGGGAGATAATTGTAAAATGGGAGAATGAGCAACGGCCCCTCACCTGCCTAGGAGTCTCTACCCTTGTTAACGGCAATCTTTCCCCAAGCCGGCATCGGTATTTTCCCCGGTGCCGCCGACTCGGACCCGCTCTCAGACGTCAGGCCGGTCCAGAGAGCCGTCCTCACTCGGACACGCTCTCAGACGTCAGGCCGGTCCAGAGAGCCGTCCTCACTCGGACACGCTCTCAGACGTCAGGCCGGTCCATAGAGCCAGGCCGACTCGGGCCCGCTCTCAGACGTCAGGCCCGACCACGCTCGAGCCGGCACCGACGCTGAAATATTGCATTCTTTTGGTGTTGGCCGCCCAGACTTGGCCGCCCGTCGACAGACCACAGCAATCTGACCGGGCCGATTTACATATATGAAAAATATGCTCACGCGCTGGGTAAATCAATCACAGAACTCGCTGGCTGGTTTGTGCTCAGCGGATGACGTTCGCTTTGAGGCGAAGGCATTGTGGTGTCGAAATCATCGTGCTGAGTAGTTCCGTCTTTGGATGTAGCCAAACTGTGGCCCTGGTCGAGCGGACGCAGCTGCGTCAAACATTAAGGATCATAAGGGTTGCAAGCCCATGGTTTTCGTGTAGCAACCACAGCTATGGCATGCTTGTAAATGTTCAAACTTCGTGGAGATTCATCACTCGCCTTGGCAAACCTCATGCATGTTCCCACAAGCAAATATGCCGAGCACATCGAATCTGTTGCTAATTAATGTCTAACCACACAAGTAGCGCAAGCAGTCATGCATCTGATCCGGGTATGCTTTTGCCGAATTTCACGCTGCGACGATTTACATTCGGACACGGTCAGGCGCATTACCAGAATATAAATTTGCCATATATCGCTTACAAGAGTGCCGTTATTATGCTGACCTTGTTACACGCATGTCCAGCAATTATTTACGACTTCAGACATGCGACATTTATTCGTCTTAAATCTCCAGACGGTCAACGTGCAGCTGGAGAGTATCATAGCACGAGCTCCCTACTGGTCTTTGCGGAATCATGCCGGCTCACCGGCTAGTAGGTATATCGAGGGTGCTCGTGGCAGCTCACTATGAGAAGCACGAGCTCCTTACCGGTCTTTGCTGAATCCTACTCGGTCGCCGACAGGTAGGTATGTCGAGAGAGCTCGTTGTTGCTAATCGGCAATGCCAGTGAGTAACGCACGGTCTTAGGAACAATTTTGACAGCGTGCACTGCCCGTCTGCGAAACAACAGCTGCACGCCGCAAGGGAGTATCCAACACTTTGCTTTATTTACTGGCGGTACATGAATAATGAGCATAGCTTGCACGACGATGGAATCGAAATAATCAGAGCCGAAATAAACTACCGTTGGCGGTCGCGTGCATTTATGTTCAGTTTCGCTGCATCTATTGTTCGTTGCCAATCGGCTGATTGACTTCATGTTCGGAGAGAATGGAGTAATTTGTAAACCAAAAACAACTTACGGGGATGGCTTGCCCACACTCTGTAATCATCCCGATACATTACAAACACACACACACACACACACACACACACACACACACACACACACACACACACATATATATATATATATATATATATATATATATATATATATATATACGTTATTTATATATTTCTTTTTATAATCAATTTTATGTTTATATTTTGATATATATGCGTATGTATATGCTTACCGAACATGTGACATATTCAAAGAATGAGTCCTGTGAGACCGTGCCGGTCCTGTGTATTATGTTACGCTGTCCTGAGGCTAACAGCGCCTGGTCTGTCACCCGTCAGGCATCAGCTGTGGCCTGGTCGGTCTGGTGGTGGTCAACACCACCCTTGTCCTGCTGCTTCGTCACTACTCCCGGCATCGGCAACGGCGGCGTCGCCAGGAGCTCTTCAAGTACGTACATCGGCTGGTGTACGCCTTTGATATGTCTTACATTGTCTGGGGTACGCCGTTGGTGTGCCTTACATCGGTTGGTGTACACCGTTGATGTGTCTTACATCGGCTGGTGTACACCGTTGATGTGTCTTACATCGGCTGGTGTACGTCGTTGGTGTGTCTTACATCGGCTGGTGTACGCCGTTGGTGTGTCTTACATCGGCTGGTGTACACCGTTGGTGTATCTTACATCGGCTGGTGTACACCGTTGATGTGTCTTACATCGGTTGGTGTACGTCGTTGGTGTGTCTTACATCGGCTGGTGTACGCCATTAATGTGTCTTACATCGGCTGGTGTACGTCGTTGGTGTGTCTTACATCGGTTGGTGTACACCGTTGATGTGTCTTACATCGGCTGGTGTACACCGTTGATGTGTCTTACATCGGCTGGTGTACGCCATTAATGTGTCTTACATCGGCTGGTGTACGTCGTTGGTGTATCTTACATCGGCTGGTGTACACCGTTGATGTGTCTTACATCGGTTGGTGTACGTCGTTGGTGTGTCTTACATCGGCTGGTGTACGCCATTAATGTGTCTTACATCGGCTGGTGTACGTCGTTGGTGTGTCTTACATCGGCTGGTGTACGCCGTTGGTGTGTCTTACATCGGCTGGTGTACGCCGTTGGTGTGTCTTACGTCGGCTGGTGTACGCCATTAATGTGTCTTACATCGGCTTGTGTACGTCGTTGGTGTGTCTTACATCGGCTGATGTACGCCGTTGATGTGTCTTACGTCGGCTGGTGTACGCCATTAATGTGTCTTACGTCGGCTGGTGTACGTCGTTGGTGTGTGTCCTACATCGGCTGATGTAGGCCGTTGATGTGTCTTACGTCGGCTGGTGTACGCCATTAATGTGTCTTACATCGGCTGGTGTACGTCGTTGGTGTGTCTTACATCGGCTGATGTACGCCGTTGGTGTGTCTTACGTCGGCTGGTGTACGCCATTAATGTGTCTTACATCGGCTGGTGTACGTCGTTGGTGTGTCTTACATCGGCTGATGTACGCCGTTGATGTGTCTTACGTCGGCTGGTGTACGCCATTAATGTGTCTTACGTCGGCTGGTGTACGTCGTTGGTGTGTCTTACGTCGGCTGATGTACGCCGTTGATGTGTCTTACGTCGGCTGGTGTACGCCATTAATGTGTCTTACATCGGCTGGTGTACGTCGTTGGTGTGTCTTACATCGGCTGATGTACGCCGTTGATGTGTCTTACGTCGGCTGGTATACGCCATTAATGTGTCTTACGTCGGCTGGTGTACGTCGTTGGTGTGTCTTACATCGGCTGATGTACGCCGTTGATGTGTCTTACGTCGGCTGGTGTACGCCATTAATGTGTCTTACATCGGCTGGTGTACGTCGTTGGTGTGTCTTACATCGGCTGATGTACGCCGTTGATGTGTCTTACGTCGGCTGGTGTACGCCATTAATGTGTCTTGCATCGGCTGGTGTACGTCGTTGGTGTGTCTTACATCGGCTGATGTACGCCGTTGATGTGTCTTACGTCGGCTGGTGTACGCCATTAATGTGTCTTACATCGGCTGGTGTACGTCGTTGGTGTGTCTTACATCGGCTGATGTACGCCGTTGGTGTGTCTTACATCGGCTGATGTACGCCGTTGGTGTGTCTTACGTCGGCTGATGTACGCCATTAATGTGTCTTACATCGGCTGGTGTACACCGTTGATGTGTCTTACATCGGCTGGTGTACGCCGTTGATGTGTCCTACGTCGGCTGGTGTACGCCATTAATGTGTTTTACATCGGCTGGTGTACGTCGTTGAGGAGAGTTCTCGAGATCCCTCCCCCCCCTCCAGGCACGGTGAGGAATAACTAGCTATTTCATGAAATATGAAAACATGCACTTCAAATAAGTCAGGTGAAGGAAAGCAACGGCGTAAATTGTCGACGTTGATCTGGGCGAGGTCGACAGCATGCATACTCGTAAGGCAAATATCCCTTTGGCATACTGGTTCAGATGAGAATTAGGTGCAACAAACCAGCACCAGAACTGTTGGTGCACGGACCTAATTAAACTGGCCAGAATGTCAGCATGTCTCGAGGTTCCCGGAACATAATAGCATAGCTCGGTACGCTGATGTGGCAAAAGTACAAATTGCAAAAGATGCGCCAATGCTGTGGTCGTGTTATTTGTCATTCGAAGTAACCAGAAATGCGTGGCCAATTGCACGACGGCATGTTGCATGCCAATTGTAAAAACGGACAATACAGGTCTTATTTTCCTGGAAACAGCGACATGTCAACTTCAAAGATGGAATCGTTGTCACACATCTATAGATAGTGGGTCTATGTGTGGTGCTCTCTATTTTAATATTTATTTCTTTATGACAGGAAGATTGATGAGCATAGAATATCATCAACAGCTAACAGAAAAATACACTTGCCGAGGTAATATCCAACTAACGTTTTTGTTTTTGGCAAAGCTCCTTTTGTTTTTTGCGAAGAAACCATTAATAACACCTCGAAATAATTATTTGAAGGCTCTAATTTTACAGCTCAACTGGGAAGAAAGCTGTAATGCCGTTCAGATACACAGACTCAGTATTTACAGCGCTTTAGTCACAGTTGCATTCTGTTAACTCGAAAGTTATCAACCAATGTTTCCCATCTCAATTTATGTATTCGTCATGAACTGCGACGGCGACTTCGTTATTGTTTTAAGGGCTTTGAGCTGAGCTTCAAGAAGTCCATTCGATTATGAGTTTCGGAAAGTATTAGAAAATGTTTTGGGTGACTGCTCTTCTTGTTTACTTCGAGCTGTTTCCCGGATAAAGACATTATAGCTGAAACTTCGGGAAATATCTTTCAATTTTAATGAAACAATGACAATGTTGTTATTTCACGCAACAGCATTGCCATTGTTTTATTTGTAATTGGAAGTTGATGAACTATTTCAACCATATCGAGAGGACAAAACGACGGCCCAGTAAATTCAAGTTTATTTAAATGAAAATGCTTGAAGCTTTCAAGCTTATTCAAGTTCATTTAAATTAAAGCCTCGTCATGAATAATGGGTAGGGTAGTTGTTTTCTTTTCTTGGCACAAACCAATACATGGATGAAAACAAGTGTAAGACATATAGTGTTACTTTCTAGGCATGAATGCGTAGAAATGAGAACTCTTTAACCACCATTTTCATCTGTTTTGTTCTTGGGACCTCGACCAGCATTGCTGCATTGCTGGGTGCTCTAGGCCAGTCATTTCCTTCAAATAAGGCAGAAATTACGCCTTCTCGGTTTCAAATTGCTATCGGTGACGCACGCATCTCTGCACCAATGCTCTGTAGCTGGCTGGCAGAAAAATACCTATTAAGAATGCAGAACGGCCACTCTCGATGCAATCGGTGCCAATATTTGGCCTCAAAATATTAGCACCGACACTTGCCCGTATAGCAGGGCAGCAAGCCACGTAAGCTCGACCGTCTAGCTCAAATAGTGGCTCGGGGACGAGTGGTCTAGGGGTAAGATGCTCGTCTCACAATCGAAAGGTTGTGGGTTCGAGTCTCACCTGTCGCTACTCTTCGCCCGCGACCAATCGGCGTGAGAGATTGGCGACGCTACATGACTCAACGGTCGACGTGTCGTAATACCAATAACCAACCATCAAAGAGTGGCTCACTGAACCGTCTAGCGCCACCCATTCAGCGGTGAAGCCGGCGGGGGACCCATTCATCCTGCCGGGGGACGCCGCAGTCGGCTTCCCCCTCCTCAGCCGCGACAGTCGTCTCGTTCGTTCCCGGCTCACGTGCGGCTCGGCCACACGGCAGGCCGGCCGGTGTCGGTGCCGCTGGCCGGCAGTCTGAGCGCGCCCCTCAGGTTGTTTGTTTGTCGGCGGCGGCGGTGGCGCGGGCGGCATATTCCGCTGGCCAGCAGCGGCAGGTGAAATATGGCAAACTGGCGGCGGCGCGGCTGCGCCAGATAGGTTGATTTGGCTCGTGTCACGGCAGCCCGTGTCGGACGGCGTGACTCGATTACGCCGCCGCCGGTGGCCGCGCACTTCGGACACGTCCTTGTGTCCGGAGGCTCCGGACAGGAAGCTGTCCGCAGCAGACTTTGGACACGAGGACGTCCGCACAATCTGGACAGGAAGGCGTCTGCAGATTTCGAACAGGAGGATATCCGCAGACTCCGAACAGGAGAATATCCAGACTCCGGACAGGAAGGTGTCAGCAGACTCCGAACAGTAGAATGTCCGCAGACTCCGAACAGGAGAATGTCCGCAGACTCCGAACAGGAGAATGTCCGCAGACTCCAAGCAGGAGGAGAATCCGCAGGAGATTTCGACCAGGAGAGGAATGTCCCGATCGCAGACTCCAAACAGGAGAGCATGACCGCAGATCCAAACAGGGGATTCTTGTCTGTGGGCTCCGAAGATGAAAAAACATCCCATAATGTGGATATGGGAGGTATGTCCTGCAGCTAAGAACACGGGGCCTGGCCCGAGGGGAAATGGCTATTTGCAGAGATGTCTTACAGTACTTGTATTAGTAGACCACGAGTAGAGCTTTAAAGACATTATTATACGGGCACAGCAATGATAAAGTTGATAAATTCAAAGCGCATTAAAGGCGCTAGCCAACAGGGTGCCATGATAAGATATGTCATCATCGATGGGCTGATCAAACACTGATAGGGCTCGAGTCTCCCGAATGAGATAGGTAGTGTGCGAACTTATGGTGCGAACACACAAGTGTGTATGACAATAAGGAATGAGACAGCTACGTACGAAAAATATCGTAACCCGGACACCTATTCCCTCCTTAAAAGTAGGCATTGTTGAGCAGAATTATAAAAACAACGAGCAAAATTCGTGCAATTGAAAACGTTTTGTTTATGTAAAGAAATAAAAGTAGGGTTATTGAAAAAGACAGGGAAAAATTACCGACTTCAAGTAATTTGGCACGAATACTAGCCGTATTCGTCATCAGCAGGTTTCACCTCATGTTCTCATTTTCTCAGTTATGTTGCAAAAATCACAACGAAGGCATGACACAGGAGTTTTTTTTGCAGCTCTTCCTCCTTCGACTGCACGTTTGAGCAGGCTTTGCGTGCAATCCTGCGCAGCGAGCTGAGAAACAACACGATTGTCAAATGCCACACTCGCTACACGAGGTGCGAAAAGGTAACAACAGTATCATTTTTTTCAGGACATTCGGCCCAGCAGCATTCGAAGACGAGGAGCTGGTTTATCACATCACAGCGTAGACGACCTGAACGTGTGCGTGTGTTTCATCTCACCTCAGCGAACAGCATCCGTGGCCTGGAACAACACACAAGTGGGAGGAGGGGGGCAGAAAGGAGACACTGCCTGCCACGTAGAAAACGGAATGCAAATGAATGGGAATGATTGAGATAGCGTTACAATATTGAGGGAGTGCATACTGTGATATGGAGCAACAGAGGGGGTATGCGAGGCCTGCCGACCCTGTAATTGCCCGTCACTGCTTGGTGTCTGGTTGTTGAAGTAGCTGGTGTCCAGGCTCCGACATCACAGCGCTTTAATCACAGAGGCATGCCGGGGGAGTGGGATTTGCCGAACGTCGGGACATCGCATAGTGTAATCGTCAAACCCAGCACTCATCGTACGGCCTTTACGGCACGTTTTGGGAACGTGTTTGACACAATAGTGTATGCGAAATATCGAGGCAGCGTGTTTCTGCTCTGTTCAATAATTAACAATGTTGATAATTTGACTTTGAACTTACCAGCCTGGTTCCCAACCGCGGCATGCATGTGTGAAATACCGATGTTTTGTCTAAATTACACGACCGGGCTGTCAATACATGTGTCATTGCCATTCTCGCCCTGATGTTGAATTGGTTCCCAAGGTTTCCTAGATCTAGCACGGCACCCTACAGAGTTACACCCAGTGTGTCCAAGGCGATGCATGATTTAGCCACTGACCAAGTTCATAGACCATCGCCCGTGAACAAGACTATTATGGATCATCATGCCATCTCATTGCACAGCGTTGAGTACCCGACATGGGGGTCCACGTTGAGGCACTTGGCACTGTCCATCAGTCTAGGTCATTGACCATTGAGCATGGAGCCGAATCGACTCTGATAGTCCTAATTGAAGCGAGTATCTGTGTCCACTGCACTGCACAGGCGTACTGGGTGCAGCGATCAGTGTGCACTGTCCAATTTGAAGTGGCTGTCGGTGTCGACTGCACTGCACCAGTGTACTGGGTGGAGCGGTCAGTGTGCCCGCACGCCATGCCTTTAGACAGCCAACAATAGGCTTGCCCGTGCCCGTGCTGTACACCGTGGATAATGGCCAGGTCGTTTGCTAGGCCCCCTCTGTGCACAGGCGCAATGACACGAGCCGGTGCATTGTTGTCGGAGTGGTGTCGATTTGGCCAACACCGGCAACTGCGGCTGCAGCCGCGATGTGCGTCATCAATGGACGTGTGGCTCGAGCTGCCGTCGCTCAGCTTTTGTGGCGGAGCCTGTGCGGCCACGCAGCGGTACAATTAGAAGGATCGTTTGTCACGCACTCTGTTAGAAAGCGTCGACCACAATGACGGTGTTAGTTGAGTATCGATGTGCACAACAGCGACATAGTTTCATAACAGAGAGCTTCGATGTAGGTCTGGTGTCATCAGCAGTGCCGACTGTACTGGTGGCCCAGCGCAAACTTCTGAGGCGCCGCCGTGCATCAGGCACGAAATCGGTCTCTGAATCGGTCTCTGAATCGGTCTCTGAATCGGTCTCAACAAGTGTACATCACGTCGTCAACGTGGGTTGGCTCTGTATGTATGTATGCCATTCTATCTAGAGACCCGATTCAGTCAAATCGGCGACATGACTATCCTCTTGTTCTCCGATCGGTGCTGCGTGGACTGTCCTCTTGTTCTCCGATCGGTGCTGCGTGGACTGTCCTCTTGTTCTCCGATCGGTGCTGCGTGGACTGTCCTCTTGTTCTCCGATCGGTGCTGCGTGGACTGTCCTCTTGTTCTCCGATCGGTGCTGCGTGGACTGTCCTCTTGTTCTCCGATCGGTGCTGCATATACTGTCCTCTTGTTCTACTATTCTTGTGTCTGAATCATAGTCCGACCAGCCATCATTTGATGCAATGCTTCATTTGATATCACTTATATTAATTCCGTGGTCGCCATTAGTTCGATCTAGCGATGCTTTTCAGAACTCCTACGTTTCCCCTGCTCGCGGCATTCCCAGTTATGGTAGTCACTGTCCACGACACATTTGGAATACATGGAACGATGTCACATCTACAGCGCCGTTTACGTGTTCCACATGACGCCGACATGCGTCTGCTCCTCCCACTTCGCGCTGACCGATCGGCTTGCCTGCCTGAGCGCATGGTGAGTATCGGGATAAGCAGACACGTGTCTAGTTCCAAGATAAGTGAGCACATTGACTGCACAATGCATGTTCATACTAATAGGAAATTCTTGCTGCACAGCACATGCCATTTGTTGAATCGGGTCGACAACACAGGTTCCATTCCCAACCCAATAAAGGCCTACGCGACACACGAAATGATCGGCTCAATGATCTGAACAAATTAACATGCTGCAGTTATTGGTGTTCTTTAAAAACGAGCCTCTCCGATTGTTGTCTGCGGCTGCGGCTTCATGGGACAGCGCTGATCCGAGGCGATGATGGCCAGACGTTCGTCGCTAATCGGTCTGCAGGCAGCATGTATTGCAGAAAAAAGTAAATGCACATATTGCACAATCACGCAAGGATCAGCCACACTTCGAAGGCAGAACAACGGTGTGTTTGCCGACCAGTTTGGCCCAGCTCGGCTTCTGTTCAGAGTAACACAAGGAACACAGTGCAACAGTTCACAAATCATTAAACGATAAATAGCTTCGATTTCAAATCAAAATCTAATCTATTTCAGATCCCAAATACAAATGTATTTTGGATCCAAGATGCAACTCTATTTGTAATCCAGAAACTGGCTAAAGCTGACCTGATTGCCGTTTTCACGAAGTACTGGAGGAATCTTTGTAGGACACTACTAAATGGACTACGTACGCTTCTGTTCATCAGCACTTGTCTGCGTCGCCATGTTAGCTAAATAAACGTAGAGCTGTTCTACCAGAAATCGCCAGGATTAGGAGCTTTTGCATTTGACAGGATATGACAGTGACCGCGGGCCTGCCAGTAATTAACGGTAGGCGCTGCCAGGTGGTGGTGCGTCCACGCGGTGCTTCGGCCTGGTTCGTCAATGCAGCCGCAGGTAGGAGCTGTCGACATTGGAAATCAGATGTACCTTCCGATGATGTTGCCAAGCCGAACCTTCTAAGCCTGTTCTACTGCTCGTACCCTGCCGAAAGTCGTCTGAAAACCTTTGCGAAAACATGAAATGTGAGCGGAAGTGAAACAAGTATGTACGCTGCGGACTTGCACGGTGTATTTGGCGCTGCTTTGAACATGACTTGTGTCAGCTAGCGCATAGTTTTGGGATGTCTCCCAAATTGTGACTACTTCTGCATACATGCACACAGAAGCGGGTCCAGCCAGTCGGTTTCGGGAAGGTGTACATTTCGACGGATCACCAAGCTCGCCCAAGCCGAAGTAACAAAAACCTGATAAAGAAAAACTCCTCCAGTTAGGTCATTATGCTTTCAAATTCTGAAAATTAGACACAAATCAAACTCTATATTTCACCCCCCCCCCACCCCACCCAAATGAAAACAAATCCAAATTTTATATCATCCAGGTGGCATGGAATGAACAAGGCACCTGTATATGGCTCCTATAGTGAAGGTCAAGAGAAGAGAGCACGGCGCGTGTGCGGAAAATGTTCACGCCGACATTAAGGAAACACTTCTTGAGTCACAGTTACTTGTGAAGCGTGGATTGTCTGACTAGCCGAACCTAACGAGGGCACTCCCGAACACTGCGTGGCCCCTGGTCCGCGCCGAGCGCCACAAGGCTACCCATCAGACCCGCGGTGGGCGCCGGGGTCAGGTCGGGCCGGCAGTGGCATTCCTACACAACGGCTAGCGCATGTACATACGCACTCTGAACTCTACCCGGTCAGAAAATTGTAATGCAGGGGCACAACTTTCACCGATGGTCTGGGCACCGTGTCGCAAGTGCTCCGGTACGGCAGCACCTCTGTCGTGCTTCCGACCTTGTCGGCCACTGTCAGCTGACCCCCCCCCCAGAGCCGGGGACTAATGCACGCCAGTGCGACGACTGAAACCCTGCCTCGTCAAGGTCGTGCAGAAGCTATGCCAGCCAGCGTGGCGCCTAACCAACTGATCCATCATGGTGACAAGAGGTGATTTCGCAGCGACCCGGACGGCAAAGATTCTATGCTGTCTACGTCACAGATAACGTCATATCAGAACTATTCTGCGCGTTTTGGCGTTCGCAGCGACCCGGATAAGGTGGGTATTTGTGACGTCACATATAATCTAGATCGAACACATCTAGATCCTTTCCCGTGCTTGGTCGAAAATGGACACAACTGGCGCAATAGCTCGGAGTGTGAACTTCGCCACAATCAGTGGGAAGTAAACACATTTATCGATGGTATTTCTGGGTACATATCAATCGTGAATGCCTTGATTGTGTTAAGCTAGGTGAGTTAGGGATAAGAGGGAGGACATTTTTTCCTCACGGGAGTATCATACTTGATTTTTCTGTCTAATTATTCCTTAATTTTGCAAATGTATAATTGTGTGATTTGTCATATCTGTGCAGCTAATGTCGACAATGTGGTGTGTTTGTAAACAAAAAGACTGACCTGCTGCGAACACAACGAGCACAGATTCTACATGACGTCACGCACAATAGAATAGCATGCGTCCGCCGCGAAAACACCATGGCTATATCACTGCTGGGGATACATGCAGCGACATAACGCGGCCCAGAAAAGACAAACCCTGTCCATCCCAATGATGCTGCCCAATCCCTTGTGGCAACCTGCCACTAGCCACAAGACGGAAGCATGGCTGCCGGCTTCTGCCCAGGAAGCACCTCGATCTGGCCGCAGGTCCCATCCGCCGGCAGATGGCGCCGGGAGCGAATGACGACCGGCTTCGATCGGATGGCGCCCACACCCATCATCATCGCTTCAATTATGTACCACTCTGAGCCAATCACAGGCGGTGGTGCTGCTGTAAGCCTGTTAAACCGACGCGCTCAAAATGCGCAGCTGATGTGGAAAATGTGAAGAGCAGCCCATCCTGACGAGCCGTGCCGCTGGCCTGATCCGTTCAGCCACGGCTGATCAGGCTCGTGCGGCGCGCATCAGCATTACGTCAGCCATGCCTGAACACGGCCCGTGAAGGCTGTGAACAACACCGCCAACAGAGATGCATTGCATTCATGATTGGAACATCCATTTTGGCACAGAAAGCGCGAACATTGGAGGGTGATTTCATCAGTGTTTCCAAAAAGGTGGGCTGTGGCACATTCCAAAATCCACATTCCCGGCCACATTCCAAAAATGTGGCCCGGCCGACTTACTAATGGAAGTACATCGGTTACCTTCTTCCTTTCTTCGTGGACAAGCGCAGAGTTCATCAACACGGATGAAGCCGCACTACTGTTTCCTCACCCATTCGGTTAATCACTAACAAACACATCGAACATTCTTCTGTCACTGTGCACGTAGCCCATGTGATGGACGAGGCTTAAGCGTCACACTGGCACACGCCTTTTCGAGTAACGATCGTGGCTCGTGCCACACAAGTATCGCTCCGTCTGCTGAATTGCTTTCCGGATTTTCTCTGGCAGGCGAACTTACTTGTGTACTGCCAGCGCAGCAGAACTGCCAGCTTTTAGCAGGAAGGAACGGGCCTGTTGACCACTCACAAGCTAAAGATGCTTGTTAGGCACATTCAGCTTTGTGGTGGAGTGTCGTAGAAATATATTAGGTTCTGCCATTTGCGAGCTCGTTTCAAACACGAAGCATTTTTTTTTATAAGCTTGCAAATATTTCCCGTCAATGAAATATTGATAAGCGTTTCATCCACTGTTTCACTTCATTCGTTCATCTATCATTCGTTCGTTCTCCACGTCTGTCATTCGCTGAGCCACAGAAAGGTGGCTGGTCCCAATCAGTACATACCACATGATGTAGTCGGACCGAAAAAAAACTGACACGCATTCATCCACCGTTGCCGATGCGGAAGCTCGAGAGCAGCACGATACTCTGGGGCCTAATCACGGGCCACTACATGCCACAGGAGAATGCCGCAGCCGTGAAGATCCGCCCAGACGCTGCTCCATCACCGGTCTGCGGCAGCGTATGACGATCATCCGAACCACAGGGGGTGTTGTGGGCCGGGCGCGCCGCTCCCATTAGTACCGGCCAGGCAGCGTCCCTGTTGGCCGCGGCCGACCCGGCGAGGCAGGCCGTCCTCATTATCTCGACTTCCGTCCCGGCTCCGAATCCACATCAAACACTCGAGCCGTGTCATCGATTCTCGGACAGGAGCGAGCTGAGGGCTCCTCCGACCGGCGCAGAGCTCGTCCAGCTGGTTCCGTCGAAATGTTCACATCGTTAGTGGCACTCGGTGGTCACACAATGGACTTCGGTGTAGGTGTGAGCCACATCGCCAGTGACACTCGGTGGTCAAACAGTGGACTTCGGTGTAGGTGTGAGCCACATCGCTAGTGACACTCGGTGGTCATACAGTGGACTTCGGTGTAGACGTGAGCCACATCGCTAGTGACACTCGGTGGTCATACAGTGGACTTCGGTGTAGGTGTGAGCCACATCGCTAGTGGCACTCGGTGGTCACACAATAGACTTCGGTGCAGGTGTGAGCCACATAGTTAGTGACACTCGGTGGTCAGACAGTGGACTTCAGTGTAGGTGTGAGCCACATCGCTAGTGACACTCGGTGGTCATACAGTGGACTTCAGTGTATGTGTGAGCCACATAGTTAGTGGCACTCGGTGGTCATACAGTGGACTTCGGTGTAGGTGTGAGCCACATAGTTAGTGACACTCGGTGGTCATACAGTGGACTTCAGTGTAGGTGTGAGCCACATAGTTAGTGACACTCGGTGGTCACACAATGGACTTCGGTGTAGGTGTGAGCCACATAGTTAGTGACACTCGGTGGTCATACAGTGGACTTCAGTGTAGGTGTGAGCCACATAGTTAGTGACACTCGGTGGTCATACAGTGGACTTCGGTGTAGGTGTGAGTCCACATAGTTAGTGGCACTCGGTGGTCAGACAGTGGACTTCAGTGTAGGTGTGAGCCACATAGTTAGTGGCACTCGGTGGTCATACAGTGGACTTCAGTGTAGGTGTGAGCCACATAGTTAGTGACACTCGGTGGTCATACTGTGGACTTCAGTGTAGGTGTGAGCCACATAGTTAGTGGCACTCGGTGGTCATACAGTGGACTTCAGTGTAGGTGTGAGCCACATAGTTAGTGGCACTCGGTGGTCATACAGTGGACTTCAGTGTAGGTGTGAGCCACATAGTTAGTGGCACTCGGTGGTCATACAGTGGACTTCAGTGTAGAGGTGAGCCACATAGTTAGTGGCACTCGGTGGTCAGACAGTGGACTTCGGTGTAGGTGTGAGCCACATAGTTAGTGGCACTCGGTGGTCATACAGTGGACTTCAGTGTAGGTGTGAGCCACATAGTTAGTGGCACTCGGTGGTCATACAGTGGACTTCAGTGTAGGTGTGAGTCACATAGTTAGTGGCACTCGGTGGTCATACAGTGGACTTCGGTGTAGGTGTGAGCCACATAGTTAGTGGCACTCGGTGGTCAGACAGTGGACTTCGGTGTAGGTGTGAGCCACATCGTTAGTGGCACTCGGTGGTCACACAGTGGACTTCGGTGTAGGTGTGAGTCACATAGTTAGTGGCACTCGGTGGTCATACAGTGGACTTCAGTGTAGGTGTGAGCCACATCGTTAGTTGCACTCGGTGGTCAGACAGTGGACTTCGGTGTAGAGGTGAGCCACATAGTTAATGGCACTCGGTGGTCACACAATGGACTTCGGTGTAGGTGTGAGCCACATACATCGTTAGTGTCACTCGGTGGTCAGACAGTGGACTTCGGTGTAGAGGTGAGCCACATAGTTAATGGCACTCGGTGGTCAGACAATGGACTTCGGGGTAGAGGTGAGCCACATCGTTAATGGCACTCGGTGGTCAGACAGTGGACTTCGGTGTAGGTGTGAGCCACATAGTTAATGGCATTCGGTGGTCAGACAATGGACTTCGGGGTAGAGGTGAGCCACATCGTTAATGGCACTCGGTGGTCATACAGTGGACTTCGGTGTAGGTGTGAGTCACATAGTTAGTGGCACTCGGTGGTCAGACAGTGGACTTCGGTGTAGGTGTGAGCCACATAGTTAGTGGCACTCGGTGGTCACACAATGGACTTCGGTGTAGGTGTGAGCCACATAGTTAGTGGCACTCGGTGGTCAGACAGTGGACTTCGGTGTAGGTGTGAGCCACATAGTTAGTGGCACTCGGTGGTCAGACAGTGGACTTCGGTGTAGAGGTGAGCCACATAGTTAGTGGCACTCGGTGGTCAGACAGTGGACTTCGGTGTAGGTGTGAGCCACATAGTTAGTGGCACTCGGTGGTCAGACAGTGGACTTCAGTGTAGGTGTGAGCCACATAGTTAGTGGCACTCGGTGGTCATACAGTGGACTTCGGTGTAGAGGTGAGCCCCACATAGTTAATGGCACTCGGTGGTCAGACAGTGGACTTCGGTGTAGGTGTGAGCCACATAGTTAGTGACACTCGGTGGTCATACAGTGGACTTCGGTGTAAAGGTGAGCCACATAGTTAATGGCATTCGGTGGTCATACAATGGACTTCGGTGCAGGTGTGAGTCACATAGTTAGTGACACTCGGTGGTCATACAGTGGACTTCGGTGTAGGTGTGAGCCCCATAGTTAGTGGCACTCGGTGGTCACACAATGGACTTCGGTGTAGGTGTGAGCCACATAGTTAGTGGCACTCGGTGGTCACACAATGGACTTCGGTGTAGGTGTGAGCCACATAGTTAGTGGCACTCGGTGGTCATACAGTGGACTTCAGTGTAGGTGTGAGTCACATAGTTAGTGGCACTCGGTGGTCATACAGTGGACTTCGGTGTAGATGTGAGCCACATCGTTAGTGGCACTCGGTGGTCATACAGTGGACTTCAGTGTAGGTGTGAGTCACATAGTTAGTGGCACTCGGTGGTCAGACAGTGGACTTCGGTGTAGGTGTGAGTCACATAGTTAGTGGCACTCGGTGGTCAGACAGTGGACTCCAGTGTAGGTGTGAGTCGCATAGTTAGTGTCACTCGGTGGTCAGACAATGGACTTCGGAGTAGATGTGAGCCACATCGTTAGTGGCACTCGGTGGTCACACAGTGGACTTCGGTGTAGGTGTGAGCCACATAGTTAGTGGCACTCGGTGGTCATACAATGGACTTCAGTGTAGGTGTGAGCCACATAGTTAGTGGCACTCGGTGGTCATACAGTGGGCTTCGGTGTAGGTGTGAGCCACATCGTTAGTGGCACTCGGTGGTCATACAGTGGACTTCGATGTAGGTGTGAGTCACATAGTTAGTGGAACTCGGTGGTCATGCAGTGGGTTTCGGTGTAGAGGTGAGCCACATCGCTAATGATAAAGAAATGTTATAAAATGAAATTTAAAAAGCCATTAAAGATCGAATGATAATCACGCCATCAGGTAACATCGATAAATTCACAATGCACAGGTGATGATGAGAATGCGCATGTATGCGAGGTATGTCGGCTTGATGCTATGCAGATAAAGGCAACTATGAAATCGTCACGACTGATATTTTGCGTGCTCAAAGTGGATACGCAGCAGTAGCATTTACAAACTTGAGCAACGGCCGACCAAGGCAATGTGGGTGGCATTGGCCGCTCGAAGTGGGTTTAGTAACGAGGCGTCATCGGGCATGAGTTTTCTTGCACAATTCGTTTGCTTACAATTTTGGCGTTCTTCTATCCCATTTTTATACATTTGGAAAGAACAATTTTGGTTCTTTAGCTGGTTATTTTGGCTTTAGGGCTAATCGACTTTATTGGTCATGTAGTACCCATTGAAAACCTTGGAATGTAAAATATTATAGCATGTTTATTTTCCGTTGGAAGCGAATTACGTTCATATTAACCTATTCAAGGTCATTGTTTATCCGTAACTGAAGTTGTTAATTGCCATTGCCTAGCAGCAACACTTTGATAATTCACTATAGTGTAGGAGTGCTCTCCTCCCCTGGTCGTGGTGTCTAGTGTAGACCTCGCTCCGCGACAACTGTACCAAAAATAAAGCATGAAATGTTTTCACTCTATTAGCAGAGCTTACGGGGCCGGCAAACCCGCGACGGCAACTCGTGCGACGGCCTCAAACCCAGCAGTGTCACACAGACATTGACGGCCTCAAACCCAGCAGTGTCACCCAGACATTGACGGCCTCAAACCCAGCAGTCGTCACACAAACATTGACGGCCTCAAACCCAGCAGTGTCACACAGACATTGACGGCCTCAAACCCAGCAGTGTCACACAGACATTGACGGCCTCAAACCCAGCAGTGTCACACAGACATTGCCGGCCACAAACCCAGCAGTGTCACACAGACATTGCCGGCCTCAAACCCAGCAGTCGTCACACAGACATTGACGGCCTCAAACCCAGCAGTGTCACACAGACATTGACGGCCTCAAACCCAGCAGTGTCACACAGACATTGGTATGTGGCTCTCCAAAGTTCGTGCCGCAGTCTTCTTCAGCACCCTGACTGTCAGCCGTGCAGCAGCACCTCTGTTCCAGCTGTCCACCCGACTCCGTCTGCTGCGGCCAGCCGCGCGTCTCGCGCAGCTCAACGGTGTCTAACCCTGCCCCAGTCTCGAGGCCCCCCGAGCTCCCGACGTGTCGTCTCAGGAGGCCACTGCCATCCCACCAGCGGGAGAATACGCCCCCATAAATTGCCAATCGGGGCGCAATGTCTCACCGCCGTTTTTGGCTGTCAGCCAAGGGTGGGCCACACGCGTCTCGCCGCATGCGCCTGGGAAGTGGTGACCGATAGTTGGTGTCGTCACCACACCACTTGATGACTCAGCACCAGTGGTGCACAGTACCGGCACGACGCCAGAGAGCGGCGGGCGGGAGGTGACCGAGGTCAGCCCTGCACTGCCGCCCAACAGTAGCCGTCCCAAAAGACCGCCGACGCTGAACGGATTGAGACTGGCGATGGCGGCGACGCGCTGGCCCAACTGGCGACAAGTGACCATAGTGACCGATACAGATATAGCCACAACTTTGAGCTTAAATGGGATTGAGTTTAAAGAGGAACTTCGCTGCACTAGCATGAGGAATTAGTATGCCGCCATCAGCACGGTATACTTACTCAAATCCAAGGCTTCATTCCTCAAATTATAGTGCAATAAGCTATTCAAACTGCTTCCAAAAGAACATGTCGCTCTTGCGCACGATTTGAACCTATGACTGTTGCATCCCAAAAATGTACCAAATTAAAGGAAGATGTGAGATGTCGTCACTGGGCTTGAAGAAAAACCTCGATCTACCTTCACTCGGCTTGAAGAAAAACCTCGATCTATTTCCAAAGGAAATGTGTCCTGGACGGGAGCTGAATATTTTAATTGTTTGTCCGCAAAGCTGTTACATTCAATTTTTTCCTGACTCCACGTCTAGACGAGGGGGTAAAAATAGATATCACGATTATGACAAAGCAACCACAAAAGCAGCAGAGCACAAGTCACCGATCGTATACAAAAGGCCAGATTAATATCATTGTATCTGCGGGTATCTAGAGAACAGGAGGTGTGCATGACCACATGCTATCAGTAACCTCAGAAACAAAACAGTGACAAAAACAAAACAGAAACAAAACAACAAACAACGAAACAGCTACAACACGCATGTACGAAAACTTAGATGCATGCAAAAGTAGTGGATCGTCTCAACTAAAAGGCAAATACATGCTCTAGGTGATTTCCTTACCGTCAACACTATTGGGCTGACGTTAAATTTTCGTTTGAGATATGCTGAAGCGCCCCAGTTCACCAATAGCTTCGCCGCCGATGAATAAAAGTAACTGAGAAGCCCATTTCTAAGCTCCTTTTACCCCTGAGTTTTTTTGCACACTATTGACGTCGATACGAAAAAAAAGCATTCACGACTGAGTGCTAGTCAGACGACGGGGTCATGGGCATCGCCACGGGTTTTGGATAGGGAAGACAAGAGGGTGTTATGGTCGATTTTGCTCAATGCAACACCAAAGGAATAATGCTAAGCTTCACGAAGTCTGTGGGCGAGCCCCCCCCCCCCACTC
Source organism: Ashinkailepas kermadecensis (assembly GCA_034440615.1). Lineage (NCBI taxonomy): Eukaryota > Metazoa > Arthropoda > Thecostraca > Neolepadidae > Ashinkailepas > Ashinkailepas kermadecensis. Next base: position 206,392 of record JAOTOM010004392.1, on the reverse strand, counting down.
CGCGTTACCTATCATGGCGACATCCATGGGCGAGGCGATAAAAGTAAGGCGGCTGTGTTTGGCGACAATGGCGCTCACTTTCCAAGATCTTGACTGCTCGAACTGAACCCTGGGAATACAATTCGATGGTACACATCTGCAAAGGTGAAGATGCTAACACCAGACGCTATAATCGCGCATGCACAGCTAAGTTTTTTTTAATGAATAAATATATATATATATATATATATATATATATATATATATATATATATATATATATATATATATGACAATGTATGCAGGAATGGTTTAACCATGGTCATCAGTAATAGCGTTGCTCGTCACGAAGCGTTTATCAGCTCATACTTGCGCAACCATGTTATGTTATGATGTCCACAAATAAGCATAATCATATTTTTACAACCATATGTTGCAAGTCAACGAAGCAAGGCGATATAAAATGTCATGAGCTATCGAAAATGTTTTCGAACGTCATATGCATCTTGTAAATCGATTTATATTCACTTGGTCCGCCACAGCTGGACACGGGCTAAGGCATTGGAGATATAGGTGGATGATTTCCGACAAATCTGGTGCTGCAAATGTCATCCTATCGCATAAGCCATTGGAAACGGTGTAATGCTAACCAAGAAGCTAGAAAGATTTGAGGAAACTGATGTTTTTTTGGCGGTAAGCAACGATACTTCAGCAGCATTTCCTATCATTCTACTTATCCACTATCAAACACACATATTCCGTGCAAATTATTTTCCCTTTGCTGGTGGCATGGCATTGCGATATGAAAGTTCCCTTTCGAAGGCTCTAAGATTATTCAATATTGAGCTGACTAGATTGTTTCACTGTCTCGTCGACTGGCAGCTCCAGGAAAAGCTGGCGAGATGCAAATTGTCTGCAATAACTGTAAAATGAGGCCCTATCTTCACAGGCATATATAGTAGAGCTTCTACTGCGCACAACATTGAAACAATAACACACAAACGGTCTGCTGTCTCGGAATCTGGACATTGAAATGAATAATATGTATTCAGCAGTATTTGGTTATATTTTTAGAACTTTGGACAAGTAATCTCCACATACATATAGCAGTTCAAAAGATGCCCCATCAACGATGCGAAGTCCTAGCCTTTTTGGCTTTTTTTGTGTTTGACCCCACCCCAAGAGGACAACATATATATATATATACATATATATATATATATATATATATATATATATATATATATATATATATATTCCTTTATACATTGGCTGTTGAAGAGAAGAGCGCATTTAGCTTTAGCAAGTTTTCTGTCTAGGTTTTCGATTGATCGTATTGTTTTCTTCGTTTCGCTAGATAGCTGGTAAATTATTTCACCAAGTGACATGTACAGTTATATTCGTTTATTGACGTTTCGGATTCAAACATTGATCCATTTTCAGAATCACCGCTCTGCACATTGCAAATAAACACACACAAGTATACTTTAAAAAACATGAATTGAGCACAGGTTTCACACGAGCTATTCTCGCAACATCATCTCACATTTTGTCAATTCCTGAAGGGCCATCCACATAAACAAGTATATTCTCATCTGAGCTATTACAACAACCGTGAAGCACTGGATCGCATTTACATCGAATTGTGTTTGCCCCCCCCCCCCATGTTTGGTCATGCATTATTCCAGAGTGACAACGTGACTTGTGTGCTGACTTGTTTGTTTATTTCTGGTGCGTGTTCACGTATGTACAATGACTCGAGCACCATGAGACGGGTTCGGTCCGGGCAAGACGTGATGATGGTGGTGTTGTTGGTAAGGTGTTCTCGTGTTAACGGTGTTTGGTGGCAGTTTGTCATGTGTTCTTTTGGTGCTCCATCTCTGAGGTGCATTGTCAGTCTTCTAGAAAGGGAGGCTGTGGTGGCACCAATCTAGCTTATTGCACGAAGCCTACAGTCTTCGTATGGGCATGAGAATTCGTAAACTACATTGGTACGTTTTAGTTTTTCTCTGTTGGCCTGAAGATTGTTTTTCATCACAAGATTACAACTTTTCATGTTTTGATAGTAGATGACGAGTTTTAGCTGATCTGTGTTGTTGGTGCATGTGATGTTGTTTGTTATAATGTCCTGTATGACTCTCTCATCCACCTTATAAGCAGAGTTCATATAATTTCGATAGTAAAGGTGAATGGTGTTTGTTCTGTCTGTATATTTCTGGTTGGTGTTCCTGTTCATGTGCTTCTTGATTTCGTCATCAACCTGTGTGTTTGTGTAGCCATTGTTTACTAAAATCTGTTTTAGCCTGTCAAATTCTGTATGAAGAAGTTGGTAGGAAGAACAATTACGAATTGCTCTCTTTACAAAGGCACGCAGGACACTCTGTTTGCATCTGCCAGGACACTCACTTTTTGCGTTCATAAATAAGCCAATGTTCGATGGTTTCCGGTATACTGAGGTACAAAATTTTTGATCAGTGGGGCTTACAAGTACATCTAAAAACGGAATCTTCCGATCGATTGGTGTTTCAGATGTGAAAGTTAGCACTGAGCTTCCCTCTAATTTTGAGATGAGTTCACTGAGGTGGTCACTGTCCCTCACATCAACAAAAACATCATCGACATACCTGCAGTAGATATGAGGCGCAATAGACGGGTCACGCAAAACATTGTTTTCCAGGTGGCACATGTAAAAGTTTGCAAAAAGGGGACCTAGTGGGGAGCCCATAACCACGCCTTCCTTTTGTCGATACAGTTGTCCACATGGCCCACGGAAGGGAGACTCCATGGTGCACGCACGGAGCAGTGTCGCAAGTATGTTGAGCGACAACTGCAGCGGGGGTAGTGTCAGATTAGGGTTGGCATACACTTGCTCAATGATGATCTTGATAGTTGTCTCCATTGGCACGTTGGTAAAAAGACTGTTGACGTAATTTCTCTATAATTGTTGACGTTGTAATTTCTCAGGTCACAACCCCAACTTATAGACTAGCCAAAAGACTCAATAGTCTATTAAAACCGTACGTACCTGCGAAGCACTGCATTGACTCTGTCGATGAGTTCATCGATATTTTAAGGGCTAAATCCCCACGTGGACAGCTCGCAACCATTGACGTCAACAGTCTTTTTACCAACGTGCCAATGGAGACAACTATCAAGATCATCATTGAGCAAGTGTATGCCAACCCTAATCTGACACTACCCCCGCTGCAGTTGTCGCCCAACATACTTGCGACACTGCTCCGTGCGTGCACCATGGAGTCTCCCTTCCGTGGGCCATGTGGACAACTGTATCGGCAAAAGGAAGGCGTGGCTATGGGCTCCCCACTAGGTCCCCTTTTTGCAAACTTTTACATGTGCCACCTGGAAAACAATGTTTTGCGTGACCCGTCTATTGCGCCTCATATCTACTGCAGGTATGTCGATGATGTTTTTGTTGATGTGAGGGACAGTGACCACCTCAGTGAACTCATCTCAAAATTAGAGGAAAGCTCAGTGCTAACTTTCACATCTGAAACACCAATCGATCGGAAGATTCCGTTTTTAGATGTACTTGTAAGCCCCACTGATCAAAAATTTTGTACCTCAGTATACCGGAAACCATCGAACATTGGCTTAGTTATGAACGCAAAAAGTGAGTGTCCTGACAGATACAAACAGAGTGTCCTGCGTGCCTTTGTAAAGAGAGCAATTCGTAATTGTTCTTCCTACCAACTTCTTCATACAGAATTTGACAGGCTAACACAGATTTTAGTAAACAATGGCTACACAAACACACAGGTTGATGACGAAATCAAGAAGCACATGAACAGGAACACCAACCAGAAATATACAGACAGAACAAACACCATCCACCTTTACTATCGAAATTATATGAACTCTGCTTATAAGGTGGATGAGAGAGTCATACAGGACATTATAACAAACAACATCACATGCACCAACAACAAAGATCAGCTAAAACTCGTCATCTACTATCAAAACATGAAAAGTTGTAATCTTGTGATGAAAAACAATCTTCAGGCCAACAGAGAAAAACTAAAACGTACCAATGTAGTTTACAAATTCTCATCCCCATACGAAGACTATAGGCTTCGTGCAATAAGTTACATTGGTGCCACCACAACCTCCCTTTCTAGAAGACTGACAATGCACCTCAGAGATGGAGCACCAAAAGAACACATGACAAACTGCCACCAAACACCGTTAACACGAGAACACCTTACCAACAACACCACCATCATCACGTCTTGCCCGGACCGAACCCGTCTCATGGTGCTCGAGTCATTGTACATACGTGAACACACACCAGAAATAAACAAACAAGTCAGCACACACGTCACGTTGTCACTCTGGAATAATGCATGACCAAACATGGGGGGGGCAAACACAATTCGATGTAAATGCGATCCAGTGCTTCACGGTTGTTGTAATAGCTCAGATGAGAATATACTTGTTTATGTGGATGGCCCTTCAGGAATTGACAAAATGTGAGATGATATTGCGAGAATAGCTCGTGTGAAACCTGTGCTGAATTCATGTTTTGTAAAGTATACTCGTGTGTGTTTATTTGCATTGTGCAGAGCGGTGATTCTGAAAATGGATCAATGTTTGAATCCGAAACGTCAATAAACGAATATAACTGTACATGTCACTTGGTGAAATAATTTACCACCTATCTAGCGAAACGAAGAAAACAATACGATCAATCGAAAACCTAGACAGAAAACTTGCTAAAACTAAATGCGCTCTTCTCTTCAACAGCCAATGGATAAAAGAAGATATCCTGCCAAAATATACCGATATATATATATATATATATATATATATATATATCTATATATATATATATATATATATATATATATATATATATATATATATATATATATATATATATATATATATATATATATATATATATATATGTACATATATGCATATACAGACATATATATATATATATATAAAATATATATTAGGGGTTGCATCATTCATAACTCTGCACGGGCGCGGACTATGGGAGCGGCTGAGTCGACTGACGGCCTGATCCGTGACAGACAGACCAGACAATCTGGCGTCCTCAGTCGCCACCGCCGGACGTTCGGCACCACAGCTGCGTGGTGTGCGGCTGCTGCCGGCCACGACCCGTGCCCGGCTGCGCTACCCCGCCCCTCCTCCACCGGCGACGTCGGCCGTATCAAAGCAGCTCGTCACTGCACGCTCTCGCCATCGCTAATGAAGCGTCAACAGCGCGCCGGTCGCCGCTGCACGCCTTTCACCGCCGGCCAGATCAGGCCGCGCCTATGAAAATGCATGGCGCCGGCCGACAACGGCCAAATGGCAGGCTAACACATCGGCGCCCCGGTGGAGGGGGGGCGACCCGCGGGCCGGCCACTCGGCGTGCCACCCGGTCCGCTGCCGTGGTGTCCGGTCCGCCGCCGTGGTGTCCGGTCCGCCGCCGTGGTGTCCGGTCCGCCGCAGTGGTGTCCGGTCCGCCGCCGTGGTGTCCGGTCCGCCGCCGTGGTGTCCGGTCCGCCGCCGTGGTGTCCGGTCCGCCGCCGTGGTGTCCGGTCCGCCGCAGTGGTGTCCGGTCCGCCGCCGTGGTGTCCGGTCCGCCGCAGTGGTGTCCGGTCCGCCGCCGTGGTGTCCGGTCCGCCGCCGTGGTGTCCGGTCCGCCGCAGTGGTGTCCGGTCCGCCGCCGTGTTCCGGTCCGCCGCCGTGGTGTCCGGTCCGCCGCAGTGGTGTCCGGTCCGCCGCCGTGGTGTCCGGTCCGCCGCCGTGGTGTCCGGTCCGCCGCAGTGGTGTCCGGTCCGCCGCCGTGGTGTCCGGTCCGCCGCCGTGGTGTCCGGTCCGCCGCAGTGGTGTCCGGTCCGCCGCCGTGGTGTCCGGTCCGCCGCAGTGGTGTCCGGTCCGCCGCAGTGGTGTCCGGTCCGCCGCCGTGGTGTCCGGTCCGCCGCCGTGGTGTCCGGTCCGCCGCCGTGGTGTCCGGTCCGCCGCCGTGGTGTCCGGTCCGCCGCAGTGGTGTCCGGTCCGCCGCAGTGGTGTCCGGTCCGCCGCAGTGGTGTCCGGTCCGCCGCCGTGGTGTCCGGTCCGCCGCAGTGGTGTCCGGTCCGCCGCCGTGGTGTCCGGTCCGCCGCAGTGGTGTTCGTCTGGCTCCGTGTCCAGCCAGCCTGCTGTTTGGCTCCACACGGAGTCCCGCTGTTCTCCCGCACAAGGAGCCCCACTTTCCGGTCCCACGGGACGTCGTGTTGTCCGATCGAGCCGAGGACCTCGCTTCGATGGAAAGAGAGAGAAAGAGAGAGTGAGAGCACTGCTTGATTGAGCTCACTGGCCGGCTGAGCAGAGCAAAATGTCTGTTGAGGCTTGTTTTCCGGTCCGGCAAGGTGTAATTGTCTGGGTTCAAGTGTGGTAGTTTCTATCTGGCGGAGGACATTTTATGATCAGCGGGAGGCTCCTGGTCGATGGGTCACAAACCCGGTCAGCGTTTTTGACGGCACGACTGTTCGAGGATCTGGACTTTTTGAAGCCGGTAAAATGCCCTTAAAGCCATATATATCCGATAGCCTTCCCTGCTGTCTTAGCCCAGTGTACATCCAAATTTCGGGAATTGGAAAAGTGACGGTGGAGGCCCTGCCCATATTAGCAGACTCATCTGGCTGCGCCAATGGGTGGGACTCCACTTATCCCAGCACGGGATGGATGGGTCCCACCCATATGGTCTATATGTTCGTGTCAACGACGGGTATATCTGTCTGTCCCATTCGGGGATGTTCGCTCCAGCTGGCCGAATTTGGTGCGTTTACCTCCATTAACCATCACTATGATCATCAATCAGACTATGGCCTTGGCCTGTGGCCTTAGCTTCCCCCAAAACAAACCCCATCCATACATATATTACGGTGCGGTATTTTCAAGGGAAGTCGGTCTGCCTGCTATGCTGGTGGACTTTTGAATTGCATGTGAGCTGCAGTTGAGCGACGTTATAGCGCATGTATGCCACACTACACCATTTTATCTGGTGCGACGTATTGTGAAACACTGCTAAGTAAAGAAAGCCGCAGAACTGGTCGGAGGCTTCAAGTTAGTTTGGCTGCACGGTGCTGGGAAATATGATAAGTATAACTTATTTTTGCTTCACTGGTCTTTCGAAACGTGCTTTGTAATATCGGTACTTGCTGAATTCTGGTATCGGCGGAAGTTGGAGTGAAAATGGAATTTGGCAATTTCTCTGCAATCGGTGTGGACTTCCTAGTCGTGAATTCTTCATATTTATAATTGAATACACTTGGCTGTGATGTGGAACACCTATGGGTCCGACGGCAAGAGACTGAGGTGAGACAGGATACAGGAGGGGTCTGTGGTCCGACGGTAGGAGACTGTGCGGTGAGACAGGAAACAGGAGGGGTCCGTGGCCCGACGGTGGGAGGCTGTATACAGCCCATAGGGTGGGACAGGATACAGGAAGCGTCCGTGGCCCGACGGTGGGAGGCTGTATACAGCCCATAGGGTGGGACAGGATACAGGAGGCGTCCGTGGCCCGACGGTGGGAGGCTGTATACAGCATATAGGGTGGGACGGGATACAGGAGTTCGTGGCCCGACGGTGGGAGGCTGTATACAGTATATAGGATGGACGGGATACAGGGTTGTGGCCCGGAGCTGTATAACAATAGGGTGGGACGAATTGTGGCCCGACGGTGGAGGCTGTATACAGCATATAGGATACAGGGTGGGACGGATACAGGAGTTCGTGGCCCGTCGGTGGGAGGCTAATGGTGGGACGGATACAGGAGTCGTGGATACAGGAGGGTTCGTGGCCCGACGGTGGGAGGCTGTATACAGCATATAGGGTGGGACGGGATACAGGAGTTCGTGGCCCGACGGTGGGAGGCTGTATACAGTATATAGGATGGGACGGGATACAGGAGTTCGTGGCCCGTCGGTGGGAGGCTGTATACAGCATATAGGGTGGGACGGGATACAGGAGTTCGTGGCCCGACGGTGGGAGGCTGTGCGGTGAGACAGGATACAGGAGGGGTTCGGGGCTCGAGCACAGTGGCACACCAGAGCACAGCTGCATGCCAACATGTCCAGTGATTTCTTTAAGGGAATTGTGTCAACATGTTGATCTCGAACTTGCACTCCATGCGACGGCTCGAAGTCCGGGCACGATCTACCAATAATGGGTTATACTGCAGGCGGGTCTGTGGGCCCCACTGTGGGGAAAATTGACGTGGAATTGCTATTATCTACCAAAGTATATCAAATATGCAAAAATCAACATTATTCAGAGATGGAAAGATTACCCTGTTTGCACATGCATCATATATATATATATATATATATATATATATATATATATATATATATATATATATATATATATATATATATATATATATATATATATATATATATATATATATATTTGTTTATTTATTTATTTATAGATATGTATATACATACGATGGATATGCAGAATGTGTATTAAGGAATGGATAAGAGAACACAGGGGAGACTTACGGAACCAAAGGTTATCCAATACCATAGCCATTCATGCAGATACGGAAGGCCACCTCCCAAATTGGAACGGGGCATATGAAATGGTTCGAGTAGAGAAGAAGCTTAGAAGGAAAGTAATGGTGGCGGCCCTCATAGTTACCAAAGAGTGCATCAATATTTATCAGGGATTCATAAAACTAGCCCATGTACTCGCATGCACGATTCCAGTAGATGTAAAAAACAATTGACAGGAGGATAGGCTGTCTGTCTGTTTGTTTGTCTGACTCTGCCTGCCTGCCTGCCTGTCTGTATGTCTAAAAAAAAATTTATTTTTTTTTTTTTTTTTTTTTTTTGTTTTTAAAGAAAAAAAAAAAACTTTAATTTTTTTTTTTTTTTTTTTTTTTTTTTAATTTTCCCTCGGGAGGTAAATTTTAGTATTAAATAAAATTTTATATTTTATTTTTTTTTTTTTTTTAACTTTTCTTCTCGTTTTTTTATGGTGGTTGGTTTTTTTTATACGCAATGTCTGTATGTCTGTCTGTCTGTCTGTCCGCCTGCCTGTCTTTACTGTCTGGGTACTCGGCAAGTCCGGTGGATTGTTCGATTTATCTGTCATCACAGCCATCATTCAGACCGTCGGTCTCCGTCTGCTGGAACGTTCGGTCTAGATCGATCAGTGTTCGATCCGGTCGAGCTAGGGCGTGTACTGTGCGCTAGACGCCGGCCAGTAGGATGTTTCCGCCCACGTTCTACTCGACTTGGCCTATTTTTCATGCCGACCGTGCACCGACGCCAGCTCAGATATATTGAATTATCTCCGATGTGCCAGAAATATGTCCGCCAAAGGCAATAGGAAAGCAGCGAAGATAGACTCAGTCCGGCTAAACAGACGACGCCTGGCATACAAATGAGACGTCGGCTCATTTGTTGCCCAGTGGCCGATCACGGTTCAGCGTCACAGCCAGGCTAACCGGGTCAGGCCAGGCCACACTCGGCCCTGGGATCGCCACTAGGGAAGCACCTAAACGTCACCACCAGACCCCCCCCCCATGACCGTGTATCAGAACCTCATCCCCCCCCCCCCAGATCTCCTCCAGGAAAGCACCCAAACGTTACCACCAGACCCTCACCTGGCCGTGTATCAGAACGTCCCCGAGATTGCCGGTGGAGATCCCCGAGTTGCCTTGATGTCACCAACACCTAGCGGTGTCGCAAGACCTCAGAAATCTCCATGGATAGAGGGTCAGAAGATTACCAGAGAGCCACCTGGTAGTGCTCAGATCAAAACCGGGGGAGCATGGCATCTCACTCTGGAAGACACCTCAAATACTTCTCACTCTGGGAGACCCTCAAATACCTCTCACTCTGGGAGACCCCTTAAATATCTATCACTCTAGAAGACACCTTAAATACCTCACTCTAGGAGACACCTCAAATACCTATCACTCTGGGAGACCCCTCAAATACCTCTCACTCTAGGAGACACCTCAAGCACTTCCCACTCTGGGTGACACCTCAAGTACCTGACACTCTGGAAGACACCTCGACTGCCTCCCACTCTGTGAGACCCCTCAACTACCTCCCATTCCGGGAGACACCTCACATACCTTTGCTTGTCAAGTATAGTATAATGTGACAGGAATGCATGCGATGACGAGTTAGTTAGTTATTAGGGCTTTAGGGCGCATCGACTACATCGGTCATGTAGCGCCCAGCATGCGATGACGAAATGCACACGTGAAAGAAAGGCGCCTCCTGCGGCATATGCATCACAGCATCACGGCAGCAGACAGCTTGTACGGCCGTGATACCGCCCTCCAATTTACAGCGTTCCCAAACTTGTTGGGACTAGCATTCGCCCAGTTGGCATATCTTGACGTGCTTTGTAACACTCGCCGCCGCCTCAGACGGTCGAATGGCCATCACGGAATGTTTGGTAAAGGCACACCTTCCTGCACGACCATGTCCCCCCCCCCCGTGTGGTGCGCCGGTGCTACCGTCTGACGGCACCGCATTGTTCGTGCATACTGTGCTATGACCTGAGAACAGACTGTTGAATTGTGAACATAACCAGCTTCGGTAGCATTTACTCAAGCATACGTTGGCTGGAGTCAGAATGCATGCGAGTGGTGCACTTAGCATGGAACCACCTAAGTATTATACCAGCCTGTTATTATGGCAGGCGACGAGTGTTCGCACTCACGACTGCTAACTCGCATCATACAAAACCTTCCCAGCCAGGGCTCGGTTCTGAAAAGCGGACATTAAGGACGGTACACATCTGACCATGACGACGGCAATAGCAGCGGCGTCAGACAGCGCCTCGCTCTCAGCTGGCCGGCGGACGCCGCTGCCGCCCACACTCCCGAAGAAAGCAACCGCTCCGAACGGTTCCTTCGCGGGACGGTGCGCTCATGAACAGCAAGTTTCGAACACGCTTTAAAGTTGAACTCTAATTCCACTTTTAATTACTGCAGTATTCACCACGGACGACAAGATTCGTCGTAGCCAGGGGATTCAGCGATTATATTTGGTTTATTTCCTGAATAAGGATGACAAATATGGTAGCACTGTTTCTGATACTGAATTGCCTAGGTACTGACATATTGTGTATACGTGTCTGCTTCGTTCTTCTATCAGAGAGCGAGCTGTGGAGTGATGTTCGCTAGAAACCAATAAACTATTCTCAGGTTAGAAGCGCAGGCTCAGACATAATTCAGCACTGATGAATATTGGAAGCGTTTGAACTGTCCTCGAACGTTCAATTCCCCATTTCCATGATATTAGCAACGCATTCGCATTCGCATTCAGTATCCTATTCGCACACTCTCCGATTCTGCTCATTATTTTCAGGATATGATTTTTGTCGCTTACAAAAGTAAGGCATACAACAATTATTCGGTAGGACGAGCAGTTCGATCTCCAGAGGTCAAGAAAGGTCATTCGGGTCAAAAACGGGGTACCGCATACAATTCGAAGTATTTCACTTAGCTGAATGATTCCAACGCCCCAATGTCCGCTGTCCATCAAAGATGCAGCACATCGAATTACATGACCTGCATTGTCATAGTTTGACCTCAGGTCACCAAAGTTGGTTTTACTCATGCACTATATATATTTACGGGGTACCTAATAAAATAATGGTGACACATTGGATATACCTAATTTTTACAGGTCATAGTCTACATAGCACGTACATCGATCTACATCTACATCGATGAAAATGACCCGTCATGGTCACAGATTCATTACCGTTCGCAAAAAAAAATTCCCAAAATAGCAAATATGCCAAATTCTTGTGTACCCGATAATTTCCGCTATCTTTTACGTGTCACCACGAAATAACACCCAGACATTGGGTATGGCTCATGGATGCAGCACATTGAAGCGTTTGATCTACAATCTTAAAGTTTGACTTATGTTCACAAAATACGGTTTCACCTTGTATTATTTTCTTCTACGGGGTACCGAATAATACCTTCCTAAATGCATTCATCGCATGGACATTAGCGCCGAATAATCTCCCATCGGACCAGAAAGCAGGACATCCAAGCATGTTACCATCAAAGTCACCATTTGACCTCAGGTTAACGAATACTTTAACATTACACACCATGGGAAAATTACGGGGTATCGAATAACATCATCCTGAATGCATTTATCGGATGGATATTAGTGTCGAATAATCGCCCACCGAGCAAGGAAGCAGCACATCCGAGCATGTGACCTTGAAGGTCAGCGTTTGACCTCAGGTCAGGTCTGATAAAATTCAGAAAATGAAAGTGGTCCACTGGGGTACCGTATGTGGGCCAAACGAAGCATTGAATGTAGACTATCTCATAACTTTGAACATAGATCAAACTTTGATATTGTAGATCAAACGCTTCAATGTGCTGCATCCAAGAGCCATACCCAATGTCTGGGCGTTATTTCGTGGTGCCACGTAAAATAGTGCGGAAATTATCGGGTACACATGAATTTGGCATATTTGCTATTTTTGGGCTTTTTTGCGAACGGTAATGGATCGGTGACCATGACTGGTCATTTTGATCGATGTGCTCTATGTGCATGCTATGTAGACTATTACCTGCAAAAATTAGGTATATCCAATGTGTCACCATTATTTTATTCGGTGCCCCGTAAATAGATATAGTGCATGAGTAAAATCAACTTTGGTGACCTGAGGTCAAACTATGACATTGAAGATCATGTAATTCGATGTACTGCATCTTTGATGGACAGCGAACATCTAGGCGTTGGAATCACTCATCTAAGTGAAATACTTTTAATTTTATACGGTACCCCGTTTTTTACCCGAATGACCTTTCTTGACCTCTGGAGATCGAACTGCTCGTCCTACTGAACAATTGTTTTTGTCTTGCTTTTGCAAGCGACAAAGATCATATCATGAATACAAAAATAAACGAAATCGGAGAGTATGCGAATAGGATGCTGAATGCGAATGCGTTGCTAATATCATTCAAATTAATTCCCCCTGGTTTTCAGAACTGCGGAGCGGCAAATCAGCAGAGACGAGCAAGTGTGACACAGATAACTTCCAGCAGAGGTTTCTTCAGGTTTCTTTTCGCTAGCCCACTGCTCACTGCTGCTCATTATTGTGCTCAAGCAATCGGGGCCGATAGGTCGCACGTCTGGGTGTTGTGCACCGAACGTCTGTTGTGCACTGAACGAATGTTGTGCACCGAACGTCTGTTATGCACTGAACGTCTGTTGTGCACCGAACGTCTGCTGTGCACCGATGCATGTTGTGCACCGAACGTCTGTTGTGCACCGATGCATGTTGTGCACCGAACGTCTGCTGTGCACCGATGCATGTTGTGCGCCGAACGTCTGTTGTGCACCGAGGCATGTTGTGCACCGAACGTCTGCTGTGCACCGATGCATGTTGTGCGCCGAACGTCTGTTGTACACCGGTTCATGTTGTGCACCGAACGTCTGCTGTGCACCGATGCATGTTGTGCGCCGAACGTCTGTTGTACACCGATTCATGTTGTGCACCGAACATCTGTTGTGCACCGAGGCATGTTGTGCACCGAACGTCTGTCTATTGCACACCGAACGCCCGGTGTGCACTGAATGGTGGGCACCGAATGTCGAAGGCCTACCCAAAATGGGCCAGGGGTGTTGTTTTATATATTTGTGGGGGGGGGGCAATCTGCCCGTCAATGTTTGATTTCCCCCCTCCCCAATTATTTCAACTTTTAACATGGGAGTCTATGGTGTGCGCCCCCAATCCATTTTGATCAGCCCATTGCTTTCATGCATTCCCCAAATCATTTGCAAAAATTACCACCCGTGGTTAGGGGCAAAATGTATTAGAGTGCACAGTTTGTTGGATGAGGTGGGGAGATGGGGAATATAAAACTATTTCGCGATGTTTGTACTCATTTTCTTGTCCTCCTTGCCAAAAAGTTCCGAAAATCTTTCAAGATTTGTGGTTAGTTATTATACTGAACACCGATCATTTCTGTGGATGAGCAGGACATATGCACGTGTAAAAACGATTCACGTAGAATAAAAATGCGTCGATTGAATTTATCGATTAATTTCCCCATCCGAATTGAATGGGCAGGCAACAGAACTTTGGAGCGGGAAAAAAATCCTAGTTGGGGTGGCAACCGGCGCCGTACCTAGATTGGATTATTCGTTCTTGGCATAGGAGTACAACCACCTCTCAATTCAGCCGTGCCTTCACCGTACGCTTCGACCCGATAATCTCTATCTGACAGTCACGATGGCGGTCTGTCGCTTACCTATTCGAGGCTTTAGGCTTCTGGATCGCAGAATCCGTGGATTGATCAACACAGGTGCCATTTTCCCGCGCCGTCCGGCTGACACTTCAGCGTCAGTCAGTGGTCAACATTTGCAGCGAAGTGGTAGAGAAATTCTGGACATCGAACTAAAAATTCTGATTGGTGAACTGGGCATTTAGCTGTAGCTCGCGGTTACACACTAATTCTGCTCAGTATCATTATCAGGCACCACGAGATGAAAAATCAGCTACGAAGTCGGAGCACACCTTGGTCTTGGTTATTGGGTTTTACGACACGTCCACCTTTGAATCATGTAGCGTCGCCAATCTCTCACGCCGATTGGCCGCGGGAGAAGAGAAGCGAAAAGCGAGACTCGAATCCACAATCTTTTGATTTTGAGACTGGCAACTTACCCCTAGACTACTCGTCCCCTCTTATTAGTCTTGCTCCAAACCCAAGGACGAAAGGGCATTCCGACTTATTTGTACTGCAGCGCCCCATTCATCCGATTCCCAACTTCAGGACTCGGGTTCCCGACCAGCCATGTCCCGGCCGTTCATTCATCCATGTTGCTCAATCACTGGGCTGACTTCAGCTGAGGAACGTCCTGCGAGGCACCGCCGCGTGCGGGGCCGTTCCTCACATGCCCGGCGGCCGCCGCCACCTGTCACCCTGCGGCATGGACGACTGCCAGAGCGCCAATCGAGCAGAACTGGATCGGATCGCTGGCACCGGGTGACAGACGAAGGCCGCCCAACACGCCGGCTGAATGGGTCCGGGATAATCAGGCGGTCAGGCCTGATTATATCCCCGCCTGGGACGCATCAGTCGGCCACTGCCTCTGCCTCGCGCAGCGGCGCGCCCAGGGCGTCATCGAGGGAGGCGACAGGCGCTCAGGTGGTGCCCTCGTCCCAGCGTGACCACCGAGCGCACCACATGGATGGGACGTCATTGGCTGTCCGGGTTCCATTGCAGTCCCATTTTCTGCGGGGTGTACCATTAGCCTTTGGAAGGAACGCCAGCGACTTCCCCTTCAGGGTGAATCTAACCTGAAATTATCAATGAGGCTCGAGCAGCAGCCCGAAGGTCGTGGTGGTGGTGAATTGGTGTTTAGGGGCGCGTCGACTGCTAAGGTCATTTTGCTCCAAATCCCGAAGTTCGTGACAGCCACTGGGTCCTCGGGGGCGGGGGAGAGTCAACTCTGCATGCGCCTCCTGGCCACGTGTCGCAGCCAGCGCACGACACAATGCACTAATGGTGTGCGCGACGACCACACGGCACAGCACGACCGACGGAGCGGGGGCGGGGGCGGGGCGGGGCGGGGCGGGGCGGCACGACACTCCACGCCACCGCCGCGCCCCGACGGAGCCGTCAGCCCGCTCAGGTACACCCGCCGCAAACGAGGCGGGCCGAGGCTAGATAGGCGTGTTATTGCTGTCACCGTCGACAAAGCCAGTCGTGACACGTCCGCCACATCCGCGGTCACGTGGCGAGTGGACACACGGCGATGACATACCACACAGCGGCGGCGGGCCGCCGCCAGGTTAGTGCTGATGTCAAACTGGGCGCACCAGCGAAACGACACACACACACACACACATCACAGTCGTGGCAGTGTTCAGGCGTCTCCACGTATTTGTAGCCGGCTGATGTACGATCAGTGATTTCAACGAATACATGTGCGGATGTTGTTGGAGTCGGCACGTGCCGGCAGGTCGACCAGGTCACACCGGCGCCCAGCGGCGCCAGCGCAACCGGCCTCCCGTCACAATAATGCGCGCGCAGGCCGTCCCGGCACGGCGGGCACTGGGGGTGGGGGTGGGGGGTCACTGACCCTGCTTTGGTGTCGCCCCGGCATGACAAAACGACGCCAGCAACTCCATAAATCTGCCTGACGCCGACCGGGCGCAGCCACCATTACCCGTCGCGCCTCGGCCTCCGTCGGTCACGCACGGCCGAATAATCACAAACACGGCACAGGTACATGGCACAGTGTCGGCGCTGTCCGGCCAGCGGCCGCCAGGACGTTGTACCCAGTGTTATCTACGAGGCTACAATATTATCATTGATCTTTAAATATAAAATTCGTCAACAGCACAGCAATTCGATATTGTTTGTAGGCATAGGCTGTGATACTGCGAAACTATCATTGATCTTTAAATACAAAATGCATTAACAGCACAACAATTCGATATTTTATACGAGAACTGTGTTGTCTCGTAGTCCAAAGTGCACAGATACAGACGCTCTCTAATAACGCGTGTCTAAGACGGACCATGTACGAAAAGGCAACAATCCTGCAGTGACGCCTTCTCCGGTTCGACTTGGTGCTTCACCAGCAAGTGTTCAGCAGAGGTGGATCCTGCACCAGCACACCCCTCTGGCTTGGCTCAACACTGCATCACTGAGCCCTCAGTCTGGACCGACCTTGCATCGCCACACTCCAGTCCGTCATTTGCGTGCCGTCGCTTTTTCTTCAAACCACACAACAATCACGAACAATCACGAAAATCACTGGCAGCACGCCCGTGGACCACTCGCAGGCCGCCGATACTGCCCGTCAACACTGCCCAGGCGAATCGTGTGTGCACAGGCCACACCAGATGCCAACTACACACCAGCCGTGTACCACGCGACAGAGGTCATCGCTCGCTCACCGCCACGTGACAAACGGACCCAACCGGCGCTTGGTCACCTCACGTGATCAGGAGGTGCCGGCCGGCGGCAGTGGGCCGCAGGTCACGTGACTGGGTGGGACAGGCCGCCGACAGCGGGTCCCAGGTCAGGTGATCGAGCGGTGCTGACCGGCGGCAGCGGGTGTCTCGGACACGTGGCCCAGCAGTACCGACCGGCGGCAGCGGGTGTCCCGGACACGTGGCCCAGCAGTACCGACCGGCGGCAGCGGGTGTCCCGGACACGTGGCCCAGCAGTACCGACCGGCGGCAGCGGGTGTCCCGGACACGTGGCCCAGCAGTACCGACCGGCGGCAGCGGGTGTCCCGGACACGTGGCCCAGCAGTACCGACCGGCGGCAGCGGGTGTCCCGGACACGTGGCCCAGCAGTACCGACCGGCGGCAGCGGGTGTCCCGGACACGTGGCTCACCAGTACCGACCGGCGGCAGCGGGTGTCCCGGACACGTGGCCCAGCAGTACCGACCGGCGGCAGCGGGTGTCCCGGACAAATGGCCAAGCAGTACCGACTGGCGGCAGCGGGTGTCCCGGACACGTGGCCCAGCAGTACCGACCGGCGGCAGCGGGTGTCCCGGACACGTGGCCCAGCAGTACCGACCGGCGGCAGCGGGTGTCCCGGACACGTGGCCCAGCAGTACCGACCGGCGGCAGCGGGTGTCCCGGACACGTGGCCCAGCAGTACCGACCGGCGGCAGCGGGTGTCCCGGACACGTGGCCCAGCAGTACCGACCGGCGGCAGCGGGTGTCCCGGACACGTGGCCCAGGAGTACCGGCCGGCGGCAGCGGGTGTCCCGGACACGTGGCCCAGCAGTACCGGCCGGCGGCAGCGGATGTCCCAGTCACGTGACCGAGCGGTACCGGCCGAGACAGCGGGTGTCCCGGACACATGGCCCAGCAGTACCGACCGGTGGCAGCGGATGTCCCAGTCACGTGACCGAGCGGTACCGGCCGGCGGCAGCGGGTGTCCCGGACACGTGGCCCAGCAGTACCGACCGGTGGCAGCGGATGTCCCAGTCACGTGACCGAGCGGTACCGGCCGAGACAGCGGATGCCGGGCTACGTGGGCAGCTGGCCACCGTCGGCCGGCAGCGGAGACGGCAGCGGCGACTCGGCGGGCGACACGAACTCGCCGGTGGAGCTGTCGTCGTCGACGGCGGCCTGGGGCGCGGGCCGCTCCACCCGCAGCCGCACCAGCGAGTTGATGAACACGTAGCGCGAGAACATCATGTAGAGCAGCCGGAACCACACCAGCTGACTGCGGTGCTGGCCCATCGCGTGCTGCACACGTCACACAGCCGGGTGAGGTGGTCATACACGACACACAGCCAGGTGAGGTCGTCATACACGACACACAGCCGGGTGAGGTGGTCATACTCCACGGCCCCCGCCAGAAACTTGGGCGAGACACGACACACAGCCGGGTGAGGTCGTCATACACGACACACAGCCGGGTGAGGTCGTCATACACCACGGCCCCGCCAGAAACTGGCGAGACAGACACACAGCCGGGTGAGGTGGTCATACACGACACACAGCCGGGTGAGGTCGTCATACACCACGGCCCCGCCAGAGACTTGGGCGAGGTCGACACACAGCCGGATGAGGTCGTCATACACCACGGCCCCCGCCAGAAACTTGGGCGAGACACGACACACAGCCGGGTGAGGTGGTCATACACGACACACAGCCAGGTGAGGTCGTCATACACGACACACAGCCGGGTGAGGTGGTCATACACCACGGCCCCCGCCAGAAACTTGGGCGAGACACGACACACAGCCGGGTGAGGTGGTCATACACGACACACAGCCGGGTGAGGTCGTCATACACCACGGCCCCCGCCAGAGACTTGGGCGAGACACGACACACAGCCGGGTGAGGTGGTCATACACCACGGCCCCCGCCAGAGACTTGGGCGAGACACGACACACAGCCGGGTGAGGTCGTCATACACCACGGCCCCCGCCAGAGACTTGGGCGAGACACGACACACAACCGGGTGAGGTCGTCATACACCATGCCCCCGCCAGAGACTTGGGCGAGGTCGTCACACAGCCGGGTGAGGTCGTCATACACGACACACAGCCGGGTAAGGTCGTCATACACCATGCCCCCGTCAGAGACTTGGGCGAGACACGAGACACTGGCATTACGCGGCGATTGACATGTGCTAGTTACGAGGGATACCCGAGATCACATACTTAGGTGGCACAGGACGACCCGAGACGCACACAGTGGTGCCGAATAGTGATATAGACCACATGAATAGTGTGCGAAGTCCACAAACGGTTCATAGGCAAACAGAAGGGAACGGCCTAAACACAGAGTGCGTGCAGACAGAACCATTGGACAGATTATGTAAAGAAAATACACATGAACCTGTGTACAAAGCCACAGCTTGTCACAACAGAACACATAGGAAGAGAAAACCAGGCAAAACCAGAAATACGCCAGTGAGAGGTGTTGGTGGTCGCCCCCCCCCCCTACCCTACCACTCTCCATCAGCTGGACACTTGTTGCTCAACATCAACATGTTGCTCAACATCGAGCAAGACCCGAACCGGCGAGTAGCGCCGTAACGGGTGGGGAGTGGAGCCAACAGGGCCCCACCACATCACGACCAACGCTGCACGGTCGGCAGCGGATACTGCGCCGCACGACACTGCGCCGGCCGAGCACAGAGCACGATGACAGATGGTCCGAGTATGGGACGGCGGCATACGAGCAGGCAGACTGGCGCAGCACTGAACGGCCGCCCCAAAAGAATGGCTGCTGCATAAACGGTCATTCTTGCAGTCGAAATGCAGCCTGTATATCAGGCTGAAATGCGGGCTTTGGGCTGCATATCGGCCCAAACCGACGAAATGCAAAACTCTGAAGGGAAGGCCGGAGAAACAACACCAGAGTAGCCTATTTGTGTACAGAAAGGTGGCGGCTTCAGCTAAAATGAAACGTTCTCCTTTGAAGGTATCCCATTTCCATTTGCTACTATTGCTCTGGGCACAGACTGATACCCACGCATGCAGCTTCGCTCCGTCTCTGACGCTCACCTGTATTCGCTTCCATTCGTCGAGCGAGGCCAGGAAGACAATATCACTCGACAGCTGAGTAAGAGGCACGTCCAGGAAGCTCGAGTACTTCCGCACGCGATTGACAGTGGGCACGAAATACACCTCGCAGTCTGTCCAGCAAAGGAGGCCGATCACGAGAGCATTCAGTGTGTCATATATATATATATATATATATATATATATATATATATATATATATATATATATATATATATATCCAATCAACAGGTTGGTTATGCAAATACATACCACAGCCTCTCCAAACACGCCAATAACAAGAGGACAGTGAGTTTGTAAACTGCAGCAGGTCCTTCGCCAAAATATATACACGTCCCCAACCATTCGCAGATGTCGATTTGTATGGTCAATGCCGTTCAAAACTCGCCATTCAGTAGTGTCGATTGGTGCCTTAGGGTCCGCCGCCTACTTAGGTTACAGCTGTAAGAGAGTTAGTTTTTGAGCATCTTGATCCCATAAATTCAGCCCCCTACCCCCTCCGTTCCTGGCGCGACAAGTCTCAGGCACCTAGACTGGCGTTCGCCTGTCTGATGCCGACGTAAGCAGCCACCGCTCCAACGGGGCCGTTCAATGGACCTTGCACCTTCCCCGCCCTCTCCGGCGCCTGGCGCCAGAGATGTGACCTCAATACTGTGCAGCCGGTACCAAACCCAGTTCACATAAAGTTATACGTTTGGCTGTCCCGTAACCGTAATTGGTATAATCCCGTAAGCCTTCCGATTGTAAAATTGTACCGTAATTGTAACTGTAAAGAGTGTACCGTAAATATCACATAGTACCCATCACTAAATGCAGGCCCACTTCCGACGAAGCTTCTAGAACATGGATGTGACGTAAATGGGCGGTTCTGGCTCATCGGCCAATCAGATTCCGGGGGTATTCAGCCGTGAGGGGCCGCCCCAGGCGGCCAGACAGTCACGCTTCGGTTCTCAAGGCGGGCGCATCTGTGCTTGTGCGCTCCGTGCGCGCGCGCTTCCCAACTAAATTCGGCTTCTAAATTCATAGGAAAGGCAGTATCACGGCTTACCTTCAGAGGAGAAAGTTATGTACGGTGTCTGTCGGTCTCGTGTGATCGTGCGAGTGCTGCAGGCAATACAGGGCAGCTAAAAGGACTGGTGCTTTCGTGACCGGGGTTATCCAGACGACGAGGTTGCTAGACTTTCGCGTGCCAATATAGGACTTTCCTACAGAGCCCATTCAGTCGTGCTACGTCCACCTGCAATAACTTTCTGGAATTCCTAATTGCTACGCCCCTGTGCCAATAAATACACTGCCCGTCGATGCGGATTCACTGTGGGCGTTTTCTGAGACCGCAGGGGATGTGCGCAATATCGTACCCACTATGTCTAGTATGCTAATACTGCACCTGGAGAAAGGTGTATGATGACATTGCTCTATGTTGTGAGCTTCTTTATCAGTTGACTTCACCTGTAACTGGGTTTCTAACTGTTGGCGATTGATTAATAAATAAACAAAAATGATCGCGAGTCAACTAGAAACTGGACGAAAGTAGGTCATTCTGGTTGATGGTCATATGCAACAATATCAGTACCTAAAGATGTAGTCAGTCCTCTCTGCTACTGGTCATATATTTTATCTGTGCGCAATGAGGCTGTGCTGGGGTTGCCAGAGAGGTATACTAAGAGATACTAACCAGGTACAGATACACAGCAGCAGGGTACAACAGATGGATACTCATCTCTGGCTCCTATCATATATGACGAACGAAAGGCTATCTTGCTTATCACTCCATTAGTGAACCACGCATAAGCGTGACATCCCCCACCAGCAGTCAACAGGTGCCACTAACCAGGTGCAAAACATGGGTGGTGCCCCTCCAGAAGGCAGTAGGTCCCCCAGCCAGGTGCAAGACATGGGTGGCATTCCACCAGATGGCAGTGCGCACGACTAGTCAGGTGCACGGCATGGATGACGCCTCACCGGACGGCAGCAGGTCCTCCCGGACCAGGTGCACCAGCCCGTAGAAGATGCTGCGGTGGTTGCGGTGGTAGCTGACGCCGCGGTGGTCGAACGACACGACCGCGTCGATGTCCAGCGAGCAGACGTGGTGCTGCACGATGCCGGCCAGCAGCGCGTCGTTCCACATCCGCTGCGGACTGTCCGGCAGCCGCGAGTGTCTGCAGACAGGTACAATTGACAACCGCACAGGTACAACTGACAGCCGGCACCCGTGACGCGCAGCTATAACATGCTACCTCCCCGCAGCCACCACGCACGACAGCCGGAACGAAATATGGAAGCCGAGACAGCTGCTCTCTGTTATTTTCCGGTCGATGCTTTCCATACACCGCCAAAGAGCTAAGGCTTCCAGGAAGTGCCTGGCCCCTCCGGCTCGCTTTTCCTAACAAGAATTGGGCAAAAGTAAAGCCACCATCATACACGAACACGGACACAAGACACAGGATACAAATTAATAGCTTAGTGAGGAAGTTGATTTTTGTATGGATGATATTTGACACGGCTACATACCTCAACAGTATAACGTTCTCTCGTCTGATGCCCAGGATACCACAACTCCTGTACAGCTCTTCCTTGCGTATTCTGCCCAGACCATCTTGATCACCTAGAATAAGGAATAATGTTGTTGAATATGCTGTTGTTCATCTCGAATAGTTCCATATACAACTGTCATTTTCCCCTTTGGCTAAAAACATGCTATTTTCCGAATCATGCATGCCAACCATCCGGCACGTTCATGTTCACGATCATGGCCAGTATATACAAACATATGACAAATGATAATATGCACCATGCAAATTATTAACTGACGGCAATATGGCGTGAGACCATAAGGTTGATGTAACATACACGCGAATCATGCATAAGGCTAGGTCAACCCATGCAATCCGCCATTCACCACACAACAGCAGGTCTGCTGCACATCTTACAGTCCAACTCATATATGGCGATTTGTGACAACTCCAAACTGCAGCCACACACCACATGACAGCAGTCATACAGTCAAATCATACAATCAAATCATACTAACAACTATAGTCAAATCATACTACAGTCAGTTAGTTAGTTATTGGTTTTACGACACATGGACCGTTGAGTCATATAGCGTCGCCAATCTCTCACGCCGATTGGTCGCGGGCGAAGAGTAGCGACAGGTGAGACTCGAACCCACAACCTTTCGATTGTGAGACGAGCATCTTACCCCTAGACCACTCGTCCCCGCATACTACAGTCAAATCATACTAACAAATAGCGCGAGAGAGCACGATTGCGTCCCCACATGCACACAGAGATGTTCGGATTATCTCCGTACACCGTGTACATGCACACACACTACACACTGAACACTGCATCACACATTACGCGCACCGCTGTTCGTCCACACAGTGGTATAGGTCCACACAGTGGTATAGGTCCACACAGTGGTATGGGTCCACACAGTGGTATGGGTCCACACAGTGGTATTGGTCCACACAGTGGTATTGGTCCACACAGTGGTATGGGTCCACACAGTGGTATTGGTCCACACATTGGTATAGGTCCACACAGTGGTATGGGTCCACACAGTGGTATGGGTCCACACAGTGGTATGGGTCCACACAGTGGTATGGGTCCACACAGTCGTATGGGTCCACACAGTGGTATGGGTCCACACAGTGGTATTGGTCCACACAGTGGTATGGGTTCACACAGTGGTATGGGTCCACACAGTGGTATGGGTCCAAACAGTGGTATGGGTCCACACAGTGGTATAGGTCCACACAGTGGTGCACGACCGCCTGCGCCAGGCGCACCGCCAGCAGGCGCCACCCACCGGTCGACAGGCAGAGCAGGTAGACGGTGGTGTCCGACTGCCGCTGCAGGCCCACCACGGTCGGGCCGAAGAACATGCACTCGTCGTCCGGATGGGCGCAGACGAGCAGCGCGCGCCGCCGGCTGGCCAGCGGGGCCGGCCGCCGCCGTCGGCTCCATTGGGCGCTCAACATGTAGAAGGTGAAGCCGAGCGCCACCAGCGCCGTGGCCGACGACACCAGGTCCAGCATGGCGACAGCACAGGCGATTTGCCCGCACGCTTCACTTCAGCGAGTCTGCAGGCCCACACAGTGGGGTGAGTGGGAAGGCAGGGCAGTGGCTGGGGCACGCCACCGTGTCAGCAGGTCTGATGACACAGACTGGTGTGAGTGGGGTGGGAGGGTAGTAGTCAGGACACCCACCGTGTCAGCAGGTCTGATGACACAGACTGTGGTGTGAGTGGGGTGGGAGGGTAGTAGTCAGGACACCCACCGTGTCAGCAGGTCTGATGACACAGACTGTGGTGTGAGTGGGGTGGGAGGGTAGTAGTCAGGACACCCCAGTGTGTCAGCAGGTCTGATGACACAGACTGTGGTGTGAGTGGGGTGGGAGGGTAGTAGTCAGGACACCCACCGTGTCAGCAGGTCTGATGACACAGACTGTGGTGTGAGGGTAGTAGTCGAGCACGCTACCGTGTCAGCAGGTCTGATGACACAGACTGTGGTGTGAGTGGGGTGGGAGGGTAGTAGTCAGGACACCCACCGTGTCAGCAGGTCTGATGACACAGACTGTGGTGTGAGTGGGGTGGGAGGGTAGTAGTCAGGACACCCACCGTGTCAGCAGGTCTGATGACACAGACTGTGGTGTGAGTGGGGTGGGAGGGTAGTAGTCAGGACACCCCACCGTGTCAGCAGGTCTGATGACACAGACTGTGGTGTGAGTGGGGTGGGAGGGTAGTAGTCAGGACACCCACCGTGTCAGCAGGTCTGATGACACAGACTGTGGTGTGAGTGGGGTGTGAGGGTAGTAGTCAGGCCACCCCAGTGTGTCAGCAGGTCTGATGACACAGACTGTGGTGTGAGTGGGGTGTGAGGGTAGTAGTCAGGCCACACCAGTGTGTCAGCAGGTCTGATGACACAGACTGTGGTGTGTGGGGTGGGAGGGTAGTAGTCAGGACACCCCACAGTGTCAGCAGGTCTGACGACACAGACTGTGGTGTGAGTGGGGTGTGAGGGTAGTAGTCAGGCCAGCCCAGTGTGTCAGCAGGTCTGATGACACAGACTGTGGTGTGAGTGGGGTGTGAGGGTAGTAGTCAGGCCACCCCAGTGTGTCAGCAGGTCTGATGACACAGACTGTGGTGTGAGTGGGGTGTGAGGGTAGTAGTCAGGCCACCCCAGTGTGTCAGCAGGTCTGATGACACAGACTGTGGTGTGAGTGGGGTGTGAGGGTAGTAGTCAGGCCACCCCAGTGTGTCAGCAGGTCTGATGACACAGACTGTGGTGTGAGTGGGGTGGGAGGGTAGTAGTCAGGACACCCCAGTGTGTCAGCAGGTCTGATGACACATACTATGGTGTGAGTGGGGTGGGAGGGTAGTAGTCAGGACACCCCACCGTGTCAGCAGGTCTGATGACACAGACTGTGGTGTGAGTGGGGTGGGAGGGTAGTAGTCGGGACACCCCACCATGTCAGCAGGTCTGATGACACAGACTGTGGTGTGAGTGGGGTGGGAGGGTAGTAGTCAGGACACCCCAGTGTGTCAGCAGGTCTGATGACACAGACTGTGGTGTGAGTGGGGTGGGAGGGTAGTAGTCGAGCACGCCACCGTGTCAGCAGGTCTGATGACACAGACTGTGGCATGAGTGGGGTGGGAGGGTAGTAGCCAGGACACCCCAGTGTGTCAGCAGGTCTGATGACACAGACTGTGGTGTGAGTGGGGTGGGAGGGTAGTAGTCGAGCACGCCACCGTGTCAGCAGGTCTGATGACACAGACTGTGGTGTGAGTGGGGTGTGAGGGTAGTAGTCAGGACACCCCAGTGTGTCAGCAGGTCTGATGACACAGACTGTGGTGTGAGTGGGGTGGGAGGGTAGTAGTCAGGACACCCCACCGTGTCAGCAGGTCTGATGACACAGACTGTGGTGTGAGTGGGGTGTGAGGGTAGTAGTCAGGACACCCCAGTGTGTCAGCAGGTCTGATGACACAGACTGTGGTGTGAGTGGGGCAGGAGAGTAGTAGTTGGACACCCCACCGTGTCAGCAGGTCTGATGACACAGACTGTGGTGTGAGTGGGGTGTGAGGGTAGTAGTCAGGACACCCCACCGTGTCAGCAGGTCTGATGACACAGAATGTGGTGTGAGTGGGGCAGGAGAGTAGTAGTTGGACACCCCACCGTGTCAGCAGGTCTGATGACACAGAATGTGGTGTGAGTGGGGCAGGAGAGTAGTAGTTGGACACCCCACCGTGTCAGCAGGTCTGATGACACAGACTGTGGTGTGAGTGGGGTGGGAGGGTAGTAGCCAGGACACCCCACTGTACCAGCAAGTCTAACCACATGGACCATGGTGTGAGTGGGGCAGCAGGGCAGTCACTGGGCACGTTTCTCCAGCAGGTCTCATGCCACAGGCAGTGGGGCGATTGAGGTGCAGGCTTTACAAACCATGGGGAAAGGAAAGGCTGCACTGGCAGAACATGGGTCATAGGCTGAACATCAAATAGGACAGGGACAAGTTGTTTTGAGAATGTGACTTCTGTGAATGATGGTGTAAGACATAGGAACAAAACCTAGGAATCAACATCAAATTGCAAAGAGAAATAAAACAACTTGTACTCTATTGCCTAACTACAAATACAGGCACCATGAAAATAAATGCATATGATTCATAATTGGACAGCTAGACAAAGTTCTTGCTGGGGTGACTTTATGAACCAGGGTTATACTGCTAAGCAGAGCTTGTTGCATGAACCCTGGCCCCACCACCCGAACCATGAATTCCAGTTCAACAACAGGATTTTGACCGAAAGTTTAACGTGCCATCAATGCACCGACATGGCCCCGCAGTAGCTCGTTCCAGGCATAATTGGGCCAGCTGCCAACTGACCCTCCCAGCTGGGGGCTAAATGCGAGTGTGTGAAGCAACTCAAACTCCGTGTTGCCAGGACAGGGGAGACCAGGGGAGACCAGTGCAGGCCAATGCTCTAACCAATTGAGGTACCAGGGCAGCTTTTTAAACATAACATTAGGGTGAATAAAAGTTGTTTTAAATATTCAGCATAACCCCTTGGAGAAAAAGATCCTAAAATACAATTTCAGAAACATCAAACCATCTATTTTCTTTAAATTTTCCAAATTACAAAAACAACATAACCTAACATAACCTGAATTTGAAGAAAAACAATTAACATTTTTAATTTTGTTTAATCCAACTCAAGAAGCCTAAACCAACCCAACATAACGAAACCTAACTAATTTATGTGCTTTATGGAGGTGAAATGTGTGTAAAATATATCTTGCAACACCTAAAAGCACAATAATACCTCACAAACAACCTCCCACACTTCCCACCCTGCTATTTTGAACAGCATGGGACAATTAACTAAATTTGGGAGCAAGGGTTTTGGTTCTGCAAATAAATTTGGCTGTTATCTGAGACAAATGTGGTGCACTCTGTTTATTTTTTAGGCTTTCTTCAATTGTTATTTTATTTTATTTCAATTGT
Source organism: Ashinkailepas kermadecensis (assembly GCA_034440615.1). Lineage (NCBI taxonomy): Eukaryota > Metazoa > Arthropoda > Thecostraca > Neolepadidae > Ashinkailepas > Ashinkailepas kermadecensis. The sequence goes on along the minus strand of JAOTOM010004392.1, from coordinate 178,873 downwards.
TATATTATTTTATTATGATTTTTGTAGTTTTGTGAGAATTATCAGTGGACTATCAGCCTGACAACAACACATACCTGTCCCTGTACCAATGGACAAGCTTCATGTAATGGGTTTTTGGTGCAAAAAAAATGGTAATAATACTTTGTAGACAAAACTGAAATATTTTTATCACAGAAGCATTTGCAGCATAATTTAATAAGTTCACTTCAGGGTTGCCATTGATTTAAAAACCTTCTCATAGCAATGACATCAAATATGTGAGGGTCGTGAAACAGCCAAACTCAAAACGCACAGGGAACCATAGGTTGGATTGTGCAATGCGAAGTGTTTCAACCAACTTGTGTCATGGTTACTAAGGCATGGGCTTTTGATACTGAAATGCTACCAATTTTTACAAAAATATTAAGCTTGGAAGGGTAGGTAATCTATTATAGTGGTAACACAGCAATTAACATTTTTGTTTCAAATCTGGCACAATGTGGCACATACAAACAGCAAAAGCTTGTACTATGTTTATGGGTAAAATGAGTAAAATAATGGAAAAGACAATGACAAATTATGTGTGGCTTAGTTGAACAAACACCATGGCTTGCCCTCAGCAAAATAGAAGCTGATTATGCCTAGTTCCATAATTGGCATTCCATAGTGGGGTACACTGCAAGCTGCATCCCAATGTAAGTACTTGATAAATGATCAATGAATAGGATGCCAAGTCTATTTTACTTTGTGAATGTTACACATTTCACATCACATGATTGGTAAAATATATGAGCAAATACATAGAGATGCAGTTGAAATGCACATGTGTATTGCTATAGTCTGGCAGATTGTTGGCTTAATTTTTACATGGAATGTCAGGCATATTGTGGAATTTCACTGAGCTCGAGAAAAACATCACAAGTATACTACTGCTGGTGTTTCTGCAGTTTTTTTTCTCAAAATGTATTGGCAGTCTGGCATTATTGTGTATTAAGATATTCACTAGACAAATTTTTCATACATTATACCTGAATAAAGGAATGTGGTTAGGTTTGGCTAGGTCAGGTTTGGTTAGGTTTTTATCTTGAATTTTTTTTTTGGGGGGGGGAACATTTTTTCTTACAGAAAGTTGTAAAGTAAAGAAAGAAAGAAGGTACGTCACATTAGGTTTAGTTTTTTAGTTAAAAAAAATTGAGCAAAGCCTGCTTGAATTTTGTGCACTTTTTTTTCTTTTCCATGGGAGGTTAGGTTACATCAGGTTAGGTTATGCAACACTTTTTCTTTTTTGCATTATTTTCCTGCTATATTACCCATCTCCAAGACCATTTTTGGTGTTATTTTGCCAGCCAACTGAAAAGTATGCATTTGCAGAGAAAACAAGCATCCACATCATGTTGACCACATTCATGAACATTGTACTGGAAAAAATAAATTCCAAGAATTCAAAAATTACCTTAAAGCACAAATTTGCCAAATGTATTGCCATCTTTGGCATGCTGCAGTCAGCAAGAAAATGGAAATTATATTCACTTAATGCTAATATAGAAGGGCTGTGGACATCCATGTTTCCGACAAGACATACTAACAGGTTATCATCTTTGTAAAAAGTATACTTCTATTTTGTGGGAGTTTTCATGAAAATGGAAATAAAATCATCATTTGCAAGCTAAACCTTGATGTGAAAAACATCAATGTTTATACTTCTGAGGAGAACTCTGGTTCCAGCCTCCCCCTCCCCTCATCCTTAGGCATGCTCACACCTATCAAAATACTTGTACCCCTGTCTACCAGTGGTACATATACAAATGTTCGTTGCAGCAAGCAAGGCCACTAGCAGAGATCAGTGGAGTGTCTCGGCATGCACAATCGCTCGGTATTCTTCAAGTATTACCCCTCATGCTTTCTTTATATCATCGATGCATCCAAGCCATCGTCAGCTGACTGCCAGTCAGCTGTTGGTGACGTCACTAAAACGTACCGAGACACCCCAGTTTGGTGCACTGAATAACCCAAGGGCATCACCAGGAACATTTATAAGGGTTAGGTTAGGTATTCACCATCGTGAAATAGAATCTTCACACCCTCCCCCTAGCAAGAAATTCCTTGTGCTGTATCTAAAGTGCCATCTCAACCACCACCCACCAAAGGAAAATGTCCTGTGAAGCCCTGAATATATACCTCACAACTGCTTCGTAGACATAAATGTGTTCCTGACGCCCATGGATGAGCACCACATCGACCCCTTAGAAATATTCCCGGTAACGCCCTGGGGTCATTCGGTGCAGTCGTATGGAAGTGTTGTTTCTGTACGTTTGAGTGGCGTCACCAACAGCTGACAGGCAGTCAGCTGATGGTGACTCAGATGCATTGTTGATATAAAGAAAGCGTGAGGGGTAATACTTGAAGATTACCCAATCGCTTGACGTCCTCATCTCATCAGCCGTCGGGAGGCCCATGAACATGCTTATGGCTTACTTGCAATTGTATACATTGGCACAAACAGGAATAATAATGCCATTTTCTACAATCCATTTGCCCCTGATGATCGGACATGATCCAAGCTAGAACTATCAAGATTATTACAAACTGGCAGCATCCCAAATGGATGAAATAATGGGCAGCAGTGAAGCATCAGTGAACTCTGCATATGTGACATCACATATATTTTGACTAAGCACAAAGTGAGGAATTCTGAAGCACTTCCTTGAATTGTTTAAGTAATTTATGGATTAAAAAATAATAATTAATGCACAATCATATTTAAAATAAAAAATCACCAGTGAAACTTGAAAACAAATATGGTCTGTCCAGACATGAAACTTGTCTATTGCTGCACCACTGGCCTCCCACCATGCACCAACAAGATCTCATCGAAAGTGCAATGCTTTGCAGTCTGGACCACAGTGAAGCCTGGTGTAAGCCAGCATGGCTTACACCAGATTTGACAAAAGCAATTAAGGCTAAGAAAGATGCATTTAGAGTATTCAAGGAAGCTTCAAATATACTAAATCTAAGGTTGTATCAAAAAGCTAGAGACGCTGTGAAACAGAAAACCAGAGCAGCAAAGCGAGCAAAAGAATTGGATTTGGCTAGGAACTGTAATGGGGACAGTAAAAAGTTCTTTAGTTTCTACAAGCTAAGTAAAGTTTCAAGCACAATTGGTCCACTGGAAGTAAATGGGATTATATTGAGTGAGGATAGTGAGATGGTTGAGGAATTGAGCAAGCAGTTTAAATCAGTGTTTACATTGGAGGATGTAACAAATCTGCCAACTGTGAACCACAGCCCAGCAACAGGTGATCAGTTACATGATGTTGATTTCATTGACAGTGATGTTGTTTTGAATTATGTCAGGAAAATAAAGCCAAACAAGGCAGCAGGACCTGATGGAATTTATGCTAGGGTATTGCGGGAAGCTGAAAAAGAATTGGCAATTCCACTCAGTATAATATTTTGTAGATCAGTTTCACAAAATGAAATTCCAACCGATTGGAAAAGGGAAATGTAGTTCCTATTTTCAAGAAAGGAGAAAGAGGGAAAGTTGAAAACTATAGGCCAGTAAGCCTCACATCACTAGTCTGCAAGGTAATTGAATCAATTATCAAGGATAAAATAGTTAGTTTTCTGGAAGGAAACAGAGTGATTCAAGATACTCAATATGGGTTTAGAAAAGGGCGATCGTGTCTCACAAATCTCTTGGACTTTTTTAATTTTGCTACAGAACAATTTGATAAGGGAAATCAGGTTGATGTAGCATATCTTGACTTTAGCAAGGCTTTACCTTTCACAAGGTACCTCATAAACGGTTAATGATGCAGCTTCAGGCCCATGGTATTGTGGGTAACATCCTAAAATGGATAGGGTTGTGGCTTTCAGATAGACAGCAGAGTGATGCTAAATGGTACAAAATCATCATGGCAAAATGTTCTTAGTGGAGTCCCCCAAGGGTCAGTACTGGGACCACTATTGTTCATTATGTTTGTAAATAACATTGAAAGTGGCCTAAGCAGTAAGGTTTTGAAATTTGCAGATGATTTGAAGGTCTTTAGGGCAATAACAGGGCACAATGAGCAGGTCTTGTTGCAGAAAGACTGACGAGCTTGTGAAGTGGTCCAAAAAATGGCAAATGAAATTTAATTTTGATAAGTGCAAAATCATGCATGTAGGTAGGTAGCATATCAAGGCTCCATACCTGATGGGTGGCCAAGTACTATCTGTGACTCAGCAGGAGAAGGACTTAGGTGTTATTTTTAACACAAAATTGGGGGCATCAGAACAGACCAAAGAAGCCAGGAAGAAGGCACTAAGAATGCTTGGGGCAATAAATAGGAATGTATCATACAAAAGTGAGGAAGTCATCAGGAAGCTTTATTGTGCATATGTCAGGCCACATCTGGAATATTGTGTCCAAGCTTGGTCCCCTAGTTATGAAAAAGATTGTTGGCTTTTAGAGAGAGTACAAAAGAGGGCAACAAAAATGGTGAATGGTATGGGCAACCTGGCATATGAGGAAATATTGAAGAAATTGAATGTTTTCACTTAGATATAGAAGGCTGAGAGGAGATATCATCGAGGTCTTTAAATTTGTTCATGGTCAGGAACAGGGTTATCTCAGGGAACTGTTTGAATTTAACAGAAATGATGCAATTAGAGGTCATCAATTCAAAATTAAAGTTAATCACAGCAGGACGAGGTTAAGACAGTCCTTCTTCACCAACAGGGTAGTAGAACACTGGAACCAGCTGCCAGAAACCATTGTCAGTAGCAACACACTGAACATCTTTAAGAACAGCATAGACAATCATTATAAGAATAGGGCACTTGTTTTTCTGTATTCCAGGGAGAGTTGATCAACACATTTGATGGACAACTGGTTCAGTGTACAGAGTGCAACCAAGAAGGGCCCTTGTGGCTCATAGTTGCACTGATCTTTTATGTCTTTATGTCTTTAGATAACTTCAGCAATCAACAAACAATAAATGGAAATCAAGTCCCAACTGGCACCCTAAGCATCACTCCAAAAGTTCTTATAGCAAGTTAAAAGAAATACTGAAGGCAAACAATATAAATTACTGGATGAATGAAACAGAAAAGAAACAAATTAATCCAGACAATTGAAGCTACTTAACTTAAGGTGCCTACTCAGCACACACAAAATAAAGCAAGCATTCTACTAACAGAAACATATCCTGAGAACCAGTGGTCATAAGCCAGATAGCTTTGATCATACACCAATCACAACGTGTCCAAGAAAGGATGATCAGTCTTGCATGACCTGCCTGTTTCATGCTTTAAAATGTTCGATCGAACTGAATTCCAGGAAGAAGTCATCAGATGAAATTCAGTGCAACACAGATGTACATTAATGTCCGCACATATTCATTATCTTAGAATCTCTCACCAGAAAAGGCGCGATCTACCAAAATGAGCAAACAAAATGTTATCAGAAGTCTTCCGTGCAATCACACAAGAACCACAGATATGTAATATTCCCAAGCAATCCACCATAAATCCGTGGGATGATTAATCTTTGCGCATTTGTCTATAATGCGCTGCGAAATGAAATAGTTTGGCAGCATACACGCGCTTACTGTGCACAATTATATAAAGGATCATAAATATCACTGGACTCTTTGCTCCACTGAATGACAACTGAGAGTATTATTATATAACATTACATCACAAAGGTTATGAATCGAAAATAATATTGCAAAATGTAAAAGATATTTGAAGAACTTCATCTAGTTTACTTTCCCCCGTGCGAAAATGAAATGTTTGTACCACAAAAATATCCCTCATTTTGTTTTACATCGCATAGTAACGGCTGCACGTCGTGGTAGCAACATATCAAGGAAGGTAAACAAATTGAAACATGTGATAAAACAGTACAATCTTGGAACTTTTGTGATATTGCCTGGGCATGAAATCGCTGGAAACTAGGGCTTTGCCGGAATAAAGTCGGCCTGCAAACCACAACTAATGTGTAATTCACCATCGAACACAGCAAGTTACTTTTAAATTACTCTCAAATAGTAGCTAGTGACGTGCAAGCAATCACCGTAACCCGCCTACCTACGTTGCTCCATGATAAGCTGCGTTGAATGGAAAGTGGCCAACTCAAGTCTGCACATATGGTATGTGTACCAGTGGCGGCGCAGTGATGATTTTCATAACGGGGGGGGGGCGACCCAAAAAAATATAATCAAGCAAAGAACGCTTTCGGCACGCTGAGCGCACAATTTTTTTTGTTTTTTATCGGTGAAAAATGTATTCTTTCATCTGGCGCATTTTTTGCTAAGGAGAGGAGCGGAACCAGGCCGTGGAAATTGCGAAAAACAATTTGCAATTCGTTCTGGACATGCGTCTCCACTCCATCGCGTATTGCTGTCGTTGCAAAAAAACAAAGCGTAATTAAATTGACACCCATGGAGAGGTGTTGCCTGGGTATTTGTTTGACGTTTGGTCGGTGAAGGTAATGGTATAGGTATGATTTCCACTGTGGGGGTATGGTGACCGCTGAGACAACTTTGGCTTGGAAAAAAATATGTACGAGGGTGAGAGACGGACGCACTCTAACTGTACTCTACACTTTACCATGGACGTTGCTGCCACGGAGGGGTGGGCGGGGCGTCCCCCAAGCATTCCTGTAATTGAACGCTACGCTTATGGCGTTGCATGAAGAAGATATATATAAAACGCTGAGGGTTTCCTGTCCCATCCAGGATCCGTGTTGACGACCATGTTTTCGCACTTCATAGCAAATGTTCTATATTGGCAGCTTCAGTGGCCCCAAAAGTGAGGGAATCAACTCCTCCGTTTCGAAATTGAAGGCAGCTGGACCCGGTCGCCTGCTCACATGACTATGCTAATCCAATATCTATGATGAATGAAATAGTTGTAGCAGTTATTGAATTATGGGCGATGCTAATGGTCACTGAAAACTGAAGTCACCGAAAAGATATTCGCAGGCTACTGCGAATACCATACGGAACGTGTATGTGAGCAATGGCTGTACCCGAAGACGATCCACGCCCTCGTTTTAACAATTTCTGCTTTCCAGAGTGATATCCCAGAAGACGTGATGAACACGGCGTCCGACCGGGTCGAGGGGCCGGACGACCACTCGCACCTGGCGGAGGCCGACGACCTGGGCGGGCCCGACTCTGAGTTACCGGCAACGTCTCCGGAGCCGGCGGAGCCCGGCGGCGTGCGACTGTCCACAACATCGGAGCGGATCGAGGGTCCGGCCGACCACCGGCACCTGCCGGCGGCGGAGGACCGCGACGGGCCTGACCCGGAGCGGCCGGGCACGCCGCCGCCGTCCGCCGACGCCACCGCCGACTCCATCTACGTGGAGCCGACAATCGACGCGACCGTGTCCGACGAGGTGGAGCTGGGCGTTGCCCGGCCGCCGCCCGACTCGCCGGGGGCGCGCCTCTCGGCCGAGTCTGTGCGGCTGGAGCACGGCTTCGTGCCCACCGCCTCCGAGCCGGTGGAGGGGCCCGAACAGCGCGCCACGCCGTCGGTCGCCTCCGACCGGGACGGCGGCGACGCCGAGTCGGAGGTGTCGCTGTACGTGCTGCCGTCGGCGCACCGCGACTACGAGAACCCGATCCGGACCGGCTCCGAGTTGACCGCCGCGGTGCGGTCGACCGCCAGCTCGACGGCCAACGCGTCCAGGACGGGCGGCGAGCCGACTGACGCCCCTCAGAGGCGGTCATCGCTCGCCGTGGCTGTAGCACGCCGAGGCGCCCCCATCGGCAGCTCGCTCAGCCTCAGCGAGGCGGCACGGAGCCTCTCCAAACGCACTCTCAAGGAGAGCTGCTCCGAGCTGGACTCCGAGTCGTCGATGATAGGAGCCTACTCGGGCAAGATCCAGCTTGTGCACGTGCCCACCACCCTGCTGGAGGCGTCCGAGTCCGAGGCACGCCGCATGGTGGGTCTGCCGCAACCGCAGCCGGAGCCCACCGTGCTGGAGACCATCTGGACGGAGCCGGTCAAGTTGCACGACATTCGCAGCATACTGAGTCAGATCTGGGCCAAGGACGAGACGGTGTTTCACAGCCTGCTGAGTGAGATCTGGGAGTCGCCGCCGGTGCGGTCGGCGCTGTCCGAGATTTGGGCGGACGCCGTGCAGACGGTGAAGCCCAAGAGCGTCCTCAGCGAAATCTGGGCCGATCCTCCCGTGCACGTGGACGTCCGTAGCGTGCTGAGTCAGATATGGAGCGAAGACAACAAACAGCGTGTGCTGAGCATTCTCAGCGAGATCTGGAGCATGCCCGCCATGCGGTCGATCCTGTCGGAGATCTGGGGCTCCGACGAGGTGCGCTCGGTGCTCAGCGAGATCTGGGCGACGCCCGTCGAATTCGTCGACATTCGCAGCATCTTGAGTCAAATCTGGTCGACGGACAAGGACGTGCCGCCACCGCACAGCATCCTGAGCGAGATCTGGGAGACGCCCGCCATGCGGGCGGTGCTCTCCGATATCTGGGGCTCGCCGCGGCCGCTCTCGGTGCTCTGGGAAATCTGGAAGGAGCCCGTGCACAAGGTGGACATTCGCAGCGTGCTCAGCCAAATATGGTCGGCCGATAACGACCCGCACGTGCGCAGCATCCTGTCGGAGATCTGGGCTTCGCCGGCCGTGCGCTCGGTGCTCTCGGATATCTGGCAACTTGAGGAGGACGCCGGGCCGACGGCTGACACGCGCGCCGACTACCGCGTTACCGAGTCGGAGATGCTGCTCGAGGAGCTGATCGAGGACCTGCAGAAGTCGGAGGTGGACGTAGCGCAGGAGCGCGCCGACGGCGACCATGCTGCCGACCACTCCGGGGAGGAGGAAGTGGAGGAGACGGACTCCAGCCGTCGCCACAGGGTGCGCCGGTACGCGCCCGCCACCGACGATGACGAGCTGCCAGCCTCCCGGCCTCTGGTGAGAACACCGCGCAACCAAGAGATCCCGTGCCGATCGTATTCTATTGATCTCGTCAGGAAGTTAGGTTCGATTCAGTTAGCTATCGAACCTCTTGCTGCTAATCGCATCCACCCGTCCCACTCACATGCATCCGTCACGCCTGGCATTCCTGCTTCTCTCGTCTCCATCCTCTCCATCGTCTCCATCGTCTCCATCGTCTCTCCCTCCCCCCTCTCTCTCTCTCTCTCTCTCTCTCTCTCTCTCTCTCTGTCTCTCTCTCTGTCTCTGTCTCTGTCTCTGTCTCTGTCTCTGTCTCTGTCTCTGTCTCTGTCTCTGTCTCTGTCTCTGTCTCTGTCTCTGTCTCTGTCTCTGTCTCTGTCTCTGTCTCTGTCTCTGTCTCTGTCTCTGTCTCTGTCTCTGTCTCTGTCTCTGTCTCTGTCTCTGTCTCTGTCTCTGTCTCTGTCTCTGTCTCTGTCTCTGTCTCTGTCTCTGTCTCTCTGTCTCTGTCTCTGTCTCTGTCTCTGTCTCTGTCTCTGTCTCTGTCTCTGTCTCTGTCTCTGTCTCTGTCTCTGTCTCTGTCTCTGTCTCTGTCTCTGTCTCTGTCTCTCTCTCTCTCTCTCTCTCTCTCTCTCTCTCTCTCTCTCTCTCTCTCTCTCTCTCTCTCTCTCTCTCCCTTAGCTACAGTTAAAAATGGGTTGAACTGGCCCGAGACATATCCAACGATCAATAACAGTCAGAACAGAAGCGCAATGACCAGAAGTAAAATTTGGGGAATGGCACCAAGCCATAGTCCTCTCCCCTCCTTCCTCGATCGTGATAATTTGCGTTTTTCCATCGCGGAAAAGTATCCAGCCGCTCGGACAGATCTTTAGCTCCCCTTCGCTTATGCTGAAGACACGATTGAACTGACGGTATGCGTTAGCACTGTTCCAACTGCTCACCATGCCGACCTGCCACCAACTTCTTGAAGACGACGCGCTGGGCGTTCGGAGGGTCCAGCAAGGCACCGGTCATCAACCTGACACGTGCCAAGAGCAAATGCATCGTCTATGCCGCCGCGCAGTGTGCCGTTATCTACGACTACCAGAAGAACAGCCAGCGGATCATGCAGGGGCACGTGAGTACCAGTCGCCGCGCTAATGCTCCAGGAGCTGCGCTAATGCACCAGTAGCTGCGATAATGCACCAGTAGCTGCGATAATGCACCAGTCGCATCGTGCATGCACTAAAAGCCCCGATAATGCACCAGTCACCGCGCTAATGCACCAGTAGCTGCGATAATGCACCAGTAGCTGGGATAATTTACCAGTCACCTCGTTCATGCACAAATAGCCACGATAATGCACCGGTAGCCGCGATAGTGCACCAATAGCCGCGATAGTGCACCAATAGTCGCGCTAATACACCAGTCACCGCGCTAATGCACCAGTCGCCACGCTAAGGCACCAGTAGCTGTGATAATGCACCAGTCCCCTCGTTCATGCACCAATAGCCGCGATAGTGCACCAATAGCCGCGATAGTGCACCAATAGCCGCGCTAATGCACCAGTTGCCGCGATAATGCACTAGTAGCCGCGCTGATGCACCACTGGCCTCGTTCATGCACCAATAGCCACGATAGTGCACCAGTTGCCGCGCTAATGCACCAGTAGCTGCGACAATGCACCAGTCGCATCGTGCATGCACTAAAAGCCCCTATAATGCACCAGTCACCGCGCTAATGCACCAGTAGCTGCGGTAATGCACCAGTAGCCGTGATAATGCACCAGTAGCTGCGGTAATGCACCAGTCGCCTCGTTCATGTACCAATAGCCGCGATAATGCACCAGTAGCCGCGATAATGAGCATCGTCGCGTGGTGGTGATTGTGAGGCGTGCTGCTCTGAATCAGGTGTTTCAGTCGTCCTTTCTGTTGCGTGCCGTCCGAAGCTCCGTGGCTGACCTTTTTCTAAAGAGTCGTCTGAATAGTCTTAGGTAGCCGGCCATGCATTGCAGCGGGAGGTACGGAGCGGAGGTCGTGGCATTGAGCTAAGTGCTCGCTGTCATCTGGATGCAGTGTTCTTCCTCTGATCTCCACGCTCGCTCTGAAGCCGTGTGGCATCCGTGTGCCTCTGCCGCCGGCAGCTGACCGGTGACTGTTGCAGCGTAACTGTGTGTGCGGCCTGGCCGCCTCTCCGGACGGCCGCTGGATCGCCACAGGCGACATCGGCCACGACAATGCGCTCATCGTGTGGGACGCGGCCGCCAGGTAACGCGGCCTCCGCACTGCCAGCGGGCCACGCCACGACCCACTCCGGCCGCCGTGGCGACCTTGTGCGTCGTTGATCCGTCACCGCCGGCCTTTCCATCTGAAGGCGGTTGCCACTCCCTCGCGATTGCGTCTCTGATTTGGATAGAGCCGGGCACAAGGACCAGCTCGTTGCGCATCACGAGTCAAATCCAATAGCATCTGATGTTAGAGTTCTAGTGAACCAGGTTTCACTCTTCAGAGCAGGCAAAAGATCAGAATTTCTCGAAGCGTCCTGTATTTGAATTTTGGCCAGGTCGTGCGGTGAATCTTTTTATATTTAGGTGGTCGGCCGAGCATCGGTGTGTGGCCTAGGCTCATACAAATATACCGGTATCCCATTTGATATCGTAACGTACTTGTACATCCTTTGACCCGCTGTCGCTGGCTGCCCGTGTGCGACAGTGCCCCACTGCAGATGCACTTCCCGTCTTGGATGTTATCGGGCCCGCTGATGCTGGCATTCACGTGCGACTGTCGGTTCGTGGTGGGCCTGTGGGGCTGTGTCAGCGGCAGCGCAGACGGCGGCAGCGCTCAGGGTCACGCCCGACAGCAGCTCATCGTCTGGGACTGGACCGTCGACGAGGCGGAGCCAAAAGGTGGGCGGGGTTGGTGGGTGGACAGGCCAGTGTTGGTGGATGGATAGGGCAGGTGATGCGCAGGAACGGTTGTGTGGGAGGTGGGCGTGTGAGGAGGAGGCAGAGCCGTGTCGGGAAGTGGACAGGTGGGACGGGACTCGGGTTGGAAAGGTGGGCATGTGAGGAGGATGGAGCCGAGTCCAAACGTGGCTCTGGATTGTAAGCGAGGCCGTGCCTAAATGTGGGTAGATGAGGTCAGGTCAGCCAGTGGTGGGTATTCGACTATCTAGACGAGATGATAACAGATGACAACCGGAATGCTTAGCCAAGCCTGGATCAACTTCAACGAAGTCTACGTAGACCGGTCCAACGTATGCAATGCAGTAACAGTTTGCATTCCGCGTGCGTTCGAAAGACAATGCACAATCCGTATGCAAAAGACAACCAACCGTGATAGCGCCATGCGTGGTGATAGCAATACCGTGCCTCTGGTGCGCATTGCACACCAGCACGCATCGCTGCTCCGAATCGCCACCTACCGGCATGTGGGAGGGGTGTGGCGGTACGGCACGTACAATACGCCAGTGGTTTACCACGTGTCCACGGTGGTCGGCCGATGCTGGACGGCTCCACACCGGCCAATCGGCTGGTACGGCACGTACAATACGCCAGTGGTTTACCACGTGTCCACGGTGGTCGGCCGATGCTGGACGGCTCCACACCGGCCAATCGGCTGGTGTGGACGGCACGTACAATACGCCAGTGGTTTACCACGTGTCCACGGTGGTCGGCCGATGCTGGACGGCTCCCACCGGCCAATCGGCTGGTGTGGCGGTACGGCACGTACAATACGCCAGTGGTTTACCACGTGTCCACGGTGGTCGGCCGATGCTGGACGGCTCCACACCGGCCAATCGGCTGGTGTGGCGGTACGGCACGTACAATACGCCAGTGGTTTACCACGTGTCCACGGTGGTCGGCCGATGCTGGACGGCTCCACACCGGCCAATCGGCTGGTGTGGCGGTACGGCAGTACAATACGCCAGTGGTTTACCACGTGTCCACGGTGGTCGGTCGATGCTGGACGGCTCCACACCGGCCAATCGGCTGGTACGGCACGTACAATACGCCAGTGGTTTACCACGTGTCCACGGTGGTCGGCCGATGCTGGACGGCTCCACACCGGCCAATCGGCTGGTACGGCACGACAATACGCCAGTGGTTTACCACGTGTCCACGGTAGTCGGCCGATGCTGGACGGCTCCACACCGCCAATGGCGGTACGGCACGTACAATACGCCAGTGGTTTACCACGTGCCACGGTGGTCGGCCGATGCTGGACGGCCCACACCGGCCAATCGGCGGTACGGCACGACAATACGCCAGTGGTTTACCACGTGTCCACGGTGGTCGGCCGATGCTGGACGGCCCACACCGGCCAATCGGCGGTACGGCACGTACAATCGCCAGTGGTTTACCACGTGTCCACGGTGGTCGGCCGATGCTGGACGGCTCCACACCGGCCAATCGGCTGGGTGGCGGTACGCACGTACAATACCCAGTGGTTTACCACGTGTCCACGGTGGTCGGCCGATGCTGGACGGCTCCACACCGCCAATCGGCTGGTACGGCAGACAATACGCCAGTGGTTTACCACGTGTCCACGGTGGTCGGCCGATGCTGGACGGCTCCACCGGCCAATCGGCTGGTGGCGGTACGGCACGTACAATACGCCAGTGGTTTACCACGTGTCCACGGTGGTCGGCCGATGCTGGACGGCTCCACACCGGCCAATCGGCTGGTACGGCACGACAATACGCCAGTGGTTTACCACGTGTCCACGGTGGTCGGCCGATGCGGACGGCTCCACACCGGCCAATCGGCTGGTGTGGCGGTACGGCACGTACAATACGCCAGTGGTTTACCACGTGTCCACGGTGGTCGGCCATGCGGACGGCTCCACACCGGCCAATCGGCTGGTACGGCACGTACAAACGCCAGTGGTTTACCACGTGTCCACGGTGGTCGGCCGATGCGACGGCCCACACCGGCCAATCGGCTGGTACGGCACGTACAATACGCCAGTGGTTTACCACGTGTCCACGGTGGTCGGCAGATGCTGGACGGCTCCACACCGGCCAATCGGCTGGTACGGCACGTACAATACGCCAGTGGTTTACCACGTGTCCACGGTGGTCGGCCGATGCTGGACGGCCCACACCAGCCAATCGGCGGTGTGGCGGTACGGCACGTACAATAGCCAGTGGTTTACCACGTGTCCACGGTGGTCGGCCGATGCGGACGGCTCCACACCGGCCAATCGGCTGGTACGGCACGTACAATACGCCAGTGGTTTACCACGTGTCCACGGTGGTCGGCCGATGCTGGACGGCTCCACACCGGCCAATCGGCTGGTACGGCACGTACAATACGCCAGTGGTTTACCACGTGTCCACGGTGGTCGGCCGATGCTGGACGGCTCCACACCAGCCAATCGGCTGGTGTGGCGGACGGCACGTACAATACGCCAGTGGTCTACCACGTGTCCACGGTGGTCGGCCGATGCGGACGGCTCCACACCGGCCAATCGGCTGGTGTGGCGGTACGGCACGTACAATACGCCAGTGGTTTACCACGTGCCACGGTGGTCGGCCGATGCTGGACGGCTCCTCACCGGCCAATCGGCTGGTGTGGCGGTACGGCACGACAATACGCCAGTGGTTTACCACGTGTCCACGGTGGTCGGCCGATGCGGACGGCTCCACACCGGCCAATCGGCTGGTACGGCACGTACAATACGCCAGTGGTTTACCACGTGTCCACGGTGGTCGGCCGATCTGGACGGCTCCACACCGGCCAATCGGCTGGTGGGCGGTACGGCACGACAATACGCCAGTGGTACCACGTGTCCACGGTGGTCGGCCGATGCGGACGGCCCACACCGGCCAATCGGCTGGTACGGCACGTACAATACGCCAGTGGTTTACCACGTTCCACGGTGGTCGGCCGATGCTGGACGGCTCACACCAGCCAATCGGCTGGTACGGCACTACAATACGCCAGTGGTTTACCACGTGTCCACGGTGGTCGGCCGATGCTGGACGGCTCCACACCGGCCAATCGGCTGGTGTGGCGGTACGGCACGTACAAACGCCAGTGGTTTACCACGTTCCACGGTGGTCGGCCGATCACGGCCCACACCGGCCAATCGGCTGGTGTGGCGTACGGCACGTACAATACGCCAGTGGTTTACCACGTGCCACGGTGGTCGGCCGATGCGGACGGCTCCACACCGTCCAATGGCTGGTACGGCACGTACAATACGCCAGTGGTTTACCACGTGTCCACGGTGGTCGGCCGATGCTGGACGGCTCCACACCGGCCAATCGGCTGGTACGGCACGTACAATACGCCAGTGGTTTACCACGTGTCCACGGTGGTCGGCCGATGCTGGACGGCTCCACACCGGCCAATCGGCTGGTACGGCACGTACAATACGCCAGTGGTTTACCACGTGTCCACGGTGGTCGGCCGATGCTGGACGGCTCCACACCGGCCAATCGGCTGGTGTGGCGGTACGGCACGTACAATACGCCAGTGGTTTACCACGTGTCCACGGTGGTCGGCCGATGCTGGACGGCTCCACACCGGCCAATCGGCTGGTACGGCACGTACAATACGCCAGTGGTTTACCACGTGTCCACGGTGGTCGGCCGATGCTGGACGGCTCCACACCGGCCAATCGGCTGGTACGGCACGTACAATACGCCAGTGGTTTACCACGTGTCCACGGTGGTCGGCCAATGCTGGACGGCTCCACACCGGCCAATCGGCTGGCTGCCTCGGCAAATCCGGCCGCCGCTCAACCGGTATGCGTATTTTAATGTTCGGTCTGCCTATGGGGCGCAATGGGCAAAATGACGAACCGATTTCATTGTCTCAAATCGCGGCAGGTTAGATGTTCCGCAATAATAGATGAAATGGCAGCAGGCACACTGTTTCACCAACAGGTAATGGGGAAACCCCGAGAGGGGTATCTTTCCAACCAGTACGTCCTTCAATTATGTCATGTGGCATCAAGCGATGGACGAGGTGTTACCGCAGACGCACCGTGCCCTCGGTGTACTCCATAATGTGACTGTGCATCTGCCGTGCAGTACTGCATGACTTTGGCACGGGCCACGGCTACCACGATCATCTGGCGGTCAGCCATCTGAACTCGTTGGTGTTGGCCTCCACCGCGTCCTGCGGAGTCGTCTTCTTCCACATGGTGAGCTGCCTGAACCTGATGGTTCCGGATCGAAACGGTTCATGCATCTCACCGTTTAAACGTTGCATTTTGGCTGAAGTCGCGGTCAGAAGAACGTGGGATCAGACATGTTTTAAACTTAAATGTAAGCAAGTTCGTGTATAGAAAATTTGCTGATTCCTTGCGTAGACAAAAAAAAAGAAGCGGTAAAACCGATATGGCGCAATGTCACTCCTCGTTAAAAAAAAGTATGTCGGCCGTTTCTGACGCAGGATGCTAAAATAACACACAAAAACTCCCATGGAAGCTGGAAGTATTGCTCAACTGATGAATGATATCCTAGGCATGCACCATTTCCATCAAGAGCCGTTTGCGATGCTCACTTCACGCTTTAATTATTTCACGCTTTGTATAGTTCACCATCAAGTTGTCAATAGCGGTCTCGATGGTCCTAAACAGTTCCTCAACAGTAAATGGCCGACTGACTTCCGCTTCCCCTCGTGCTTATAAACATGCTACGTTTCAGATCGACTCCGGGGTGGAAACACACCGCCCACAACTGCGCAATAAGTACTCGCCCGATTTCAAGTGCAACCCGGGCAACTTTTCGCAGACGGCCTTCTCGACGGAAGATCCCTACGCCGCAGTGACGGGCACATCTAAAGGTGTGGTCGCCTCTGTCTAAAGGTGTGGTGGCCTCTGTCTAAAGGTGTGGTGACACCACATCTAGAGGTGTGGTCGCCTCTGTCTAAAGGTGTGGTGACACCACATCTAGAGGTGTGGTCGCCTCTGTCTAAAGGTGTGGTGACACCACATCTAAAGGTGTGGTCGTCTCTGTCTAAAGGTGTGGTCGTCTCTGTCTAAAGGTGTGGTGGCCTCTGTCTAAAGGTGTGGTGACACCACATCTAGAGGTGTGGTCGCCTCTGTCTAAAGGTGTGGTGACACCACATCTAAAGGTGTGGTCGTCTCTGTCTAAAGGTGTGGTCGCCTCTGTCTAAAGGTGTGGTGACACCACATCTAAAGGTGTGGTCGCCTTTCTCTAAAGGTGTGGTCGCCTCTATCTAAAGGTGTGGTCGCCTCTGTCTAAAGGTGTGGTGACACCACATCTAAAGGTGTGGTCGCCTCCGTCTAAAGATGTAATGACACCACATCTAAAGGTGTGGTCGCCTCTGTCTAAAGGTGTGGTGACACCACATCTAAAGGTGTGGTCGCCTCTGTCTAAAGGTGTGGTGGCTAAGGTGTGGTGACACCACATCTAAAGGTGTGGTCGCCTCTGTATAAAGGTGTGGTCGCCTCTGTCTAAAGGTGTGATGACACCACATCTAAAGGTGTGGTCGCCTCTGTCTAAAGGTGTGGTGACACCACATCTAAAGGTGTGGTCGCCTCCGTCTAAAGATGTAATGACACCACATCTAAAGGTGTGGTCGCCTCTGTCTAAAGGTGTGGGCGCCTCTGTCTAAAGGTGTGGTGACACCACATCTAAAGGTGTGGTCGCCTCCGTCTAAAGATGTAATGACACCACATCTAAAGGTGTGGTCGCCTCTGTCTAAAGGTGTGGTGACACCACATCTAAAGGTGTGGTCGCCTCTGTCTAAAGGTGTGGTGGCACCACATCTAAAGGTGTGGTCGCCTCTGTCTAAAGGTGTGGTCGCCTCTGTCTAAAGGTGTGATGACACCACATCTAAAGGTGTGGTCGCCTCTGTCTAAAGGTGTGGTGACACCACATCTAAAGGTGTGGTCGCCTCTGTCTAAAGGTGTGGTGACACCACATCTAAAGGTGTGGTCGCCTCTGTCTAAAGGTGTGGTGACACCACATCTAAAGGTGTGGTCGCCTCTGTCTAAAGGTGTGGTGACACCACATCTAAAGGTGTGGTCGCCTCTGTCTAAAGGTGTGGTCGCCTCTGTCTAAAGGTGTGGTGGCACCACATCTAAAGGTGTGGTCGCCTCTGTCTAAAGGTGTGGTGACACCACATCTAAAGGTGTGGTCGCCTCTGTCTAAAGGTGTGGTGGCCTCTGTCTAAAGGTGTGGTGACACCACATCTAAAGGTGTGGTCGCCTCTGTCTAAAGGTGTGATGACACCACATCTAAAGGTGTGGTCGCCTCTGACAGTTGTCCGCAGACGATTACTGCCCAGCGTTATGCTAATTGTGATGGACGCTCGTCTCGATCCAGTTCTGTGCTCATAGTCTGTGCGATCAGTGGGTAGTTTTACAATGGTATGCTAGCCATGCGGATGGCTTGCCAGTGTCTGATTTTGCATCTCCAGTGTATGTGATGTTATGACAAACTTTACAGTGTTATATTAGTCCTGTGCTGACCGTTACCTTGTGTGACTCGGTTTCGCACGATCAGTCTCTGTGGTCTTGTGGAGTGACGGTGATCTTTAAGCTTTGTGATCTTGTGGAGTGACCGTGATCTTTAAGCTTTGTGATCTTGTGGAGTGACGATGATCTCCAGGCTATGTGATCTTGTAGAGTGACGGTGATCTTCAGGCTATGTGATCTTGTGGAGTGACGGTGATCTTCAGGCTATGTGACCTTGGGGAGTGACGGTGATCTCCAGGCTATGTGACCTTGTGGAGTGACGGTGATCTCCAGGCTATGTGATCCTGCGGAGTGACGGTGATCTCCAGGCTATGTGATCCTGTGGAGTGACGGTGATCTCCAGGCTATGTGACCTTGTGGAGTGACGGTGATCTCCAGGCTATGTGATCCTGTGGAGTGACGGTGATCTCCAGGCTATGTGATCCTGTGGAGTGACGATGATCTCCAGGCTATGTGATCCTGTGGAGTGACGGTGATCTCCAGGCTATGTGATCCTGTGGAGTGACGGTGATCTCCAGGCTATGTGGTCCTGTGGAGTGACGGTGATCTCCAGGCTATGTGATCCTGTGGAGTGACGGTGATCTCCAGGCTATGTGATCCTGTGGAGTGACGGTGATCTCCAGGCTATGTGATCCTGTGGAGTGACCGCCGGCCGTCGGCGCCAATGGACCCCGAGAAGCTGGCGCCCAGTGTGAAGAAGGAGGCCCGTAAGGTGCTGCAGATCAGCCAGTCGCCCATCACCTGTGTCCAGTTTACTGACGGGTGAGTTGCGGCCACCTGACGCTGTGGTGGTGACACAGGTCAGCCAGTCGCCCGTCACCTGTGTCCAGTTTACTGACGGGTGAGTTGCGGCCACCTGACGCTGTGGTGGTGACACCGGTCAGCCAGTCGCCCGTCACCTGTGTCCAGTTTACGGACGGGTGAGTTGCGGCCACCTGACGCTGTGGTGGTGACACAGGTCAGCCAGTCGCCCATCACCTGTGTCCAGTTTACTGACGGGTGAGTTGCGGCCACCTGATGCTGTGGTGGTGACACAGGTCAGCCAGTCGCCCGTCACCTGTGTCCAGTTTACGGACGGGTGAGTTGCGGCCACCTGATGCTGTGGTGGTGACACAGGTCAGCCAGTCGCCCGTCACCTGTGTCCAGTTTACGGACGGGTGAGTTGCGGCCACCTGATGCTGTGGTGGTGACACAGGTCAGCCAGTCGCCCGTCACCTGTGTCCAGTTTACGGACGGGTGAGTTGCGGCCACCTGACGCTGTGGTGGTGACACAGGTCAGCCAGTCGCCCGTCACCTGTGTCCAGTTTACTGACGGGTGAGTTGCGGCCACCTGATGCTGTGGTGGTGACACAGATCAGCCAGTCGCCCATCACCTGTGTCCAGTTTACGGACGGGTGAGTTGCGGCCACCTGATGCTGTGGTGGTGACACAGGTCAGCCAGTCGCCCATCACCTGTGTCCAGTTTACGGACGGGTGAGTTGCGGCCACCTGATGCTGTGGTGGTGACACAGGTCAGCCAGTCGCCCGTCACCTGTGTCCAGTTTACGGACGGGTGAGTTGCGGCCACCTGATGCTGTGGTAGTGGCAATGGCGTCAGCTGCGGTTCGCATGTCAGGTTTGTTCTTGATGGAAAGGTGTTGATGTTTTATCGGGTGGTTGTACGGTGGCATGGTCGGTGCTGCCCAGTTCGCTGCGAAAGCACTGGTCCCATTGCCATGTTCGTGCATGAGAATGAAACGGTGACATTTCTGCCCGGTGTTTCGTGCTCAGCCGCAAGCTCCGATGACTGTTGATGATCTTATCGGTGCGTCTCTGACCTTATCGGATCAGTCACCACCTGACCTTTTAACCGGAGCAGAATGTGGATGCGTGCATGCAGTTATTATGATTAGGTCTTGTAGGCGTCACAGTGCGATATGTAATGCTGGAAAAGAATATATTGGCAACTGGTTTTCATTGGAATCGTGCGGATCGATATGTGTCGAGGGTCCTTCAATTAGTGTCGAGTCCTCGTCTGAGTGAACGCACGAATCGTATGCCACTCAGGTAATTGTTCACCCTATTTGCATTTGCATTTTCATTGGCACCGCAGCCGGTGGGATCCGTTCCCTGTACGGTGATCTGTGACCCGACCTGACCTCCGGCCAGGATCATCTGCACGGGCACGGCCGGCGGCGAGATCCGTTTCCTGGACGGCGGCCTGCGGCTGTTGCAGTGGTACCAGCAGTTCGAGCTGGCCGCCGTCAGGTGTCTCTCGTTCAGCCTGGCGCCGGCTCGGCCCGAGTGTCAGCCGGAGCCGGCCGGCGGCGACAGTCGGGCGGACAGCGGCGCCGCCGAGCGCACGTCCACTCTCTCGGCCTTGTCGGAGGTGACGGCGCAGAGGCATGCGTGATGTCGATGTTGTGTGCTGTTCGGCTGGACAGACGGCATCCAGCGTGTGATGAGCTTGCGGACCGATCTGATGGATGATATGTGAAACATAGTGGTCATTCGGTCGACGATTCGATCGATGGTCGATCGACTGCTTGATTTATTTCTTTATTTCTTTATTGATGATTCGTTTATTGATTGATTAATTTGTTTATTTATTTATTAATCTATGTATTATTGGTGATTTGGGTCGCGATGTTTCATCCGCCCAAGACCGGTCATGTGGTATTGACGATCAATTTCACCGATAGGTACTAGTTTCAACGGTTACATTTGGGGAGATGTTCTATTAGTGGGCACTAGTACCAGTCCGTAGTCGAGACGAAGAAGGACCACGATGGCAGGGTGTGAGTTGAGTGTTGTGGACGGAGACACACTATGGGCGGAAGTTTGATAATTATTGATCGAGCCCAATGCATGGAGGCAATGTGTTGCAATTTGGTTGCCAGCACCCGCCCCATAGGGTCTCATGTTAAGAGAGCGAGAAGTTGGTGCGCCAAGGCAAAACTGGTTGGTCCCAGACACCACCAGAGCCATAGACAGCTCTACCCCTGCGGTAGATGAATCCTGCAGCCAAGCTCGATACTCCTGGGACTTGCTCCGAACCTTCACATCCGACACTAACTATTCCGCAGTACATACTGGCTGCACATAACTCTTAGCCACTGAAGAGGGCCGCAGCGCGCAGCGGATGATCGGGCGGCAGCAGCCGGCTGGTCAGAGGGTGACCACTCACCACCGCGTGTGCCGGCCGTGTTGCCAGGACGGGTCGGCGCCGTTCCCGGGCGACTGCAGTCTGGAGGCAGCTCCGTTCGTGGTGCGTGACCTGGTGGTGACCACCGCCGACGGCTTCTGCGGCCTGGTGCACGTGCGCACCTCGCGCTGCACCACCATCGCCCACTTCCCCGTGGTGCCGGTGCGAGCGCTGCACGTGCACGCCACCAAGTAGGTGACGGCTGCTGATGTGGCTTCTGCAGGTGGGGTTCCAGGTATAATCCTCCGAAGACCGTGTTCGAAGCCAAAAGCGATTGAATTCTCGTTAGATATTTTCAATTTTATACTGAGAATGACGAGACAATGCTCTACTGAAGACGAATTGGGGTACACAAAGATGCCAAGGAATGTATAACAAGGATGTTGGGTATAATGGGATCAAATATTCGAGGCATGTCCTGAGTGCTATTGAGTGAGTTGACTAAGCCGAGCCGTCGAACCGTCGTCGGCAGTACGGTTTGAACGGGGTCGCTCTATGCAGTGAAGCACCATAGGCGGCTTCGTGTAGTGGAGTGCAGCAGGAGGCTTCGTGTAGCGAAGCGCGACATGTAGCTCTCGAAGTTAGGCGGAGCTCGGTTCGTCTGCGGGAAGAAACTAGACAGCTCTGTATGCTGCTCTGCCTGACGTGTTCACGTCACAGCGTGTGTGTGTGTGTGTCTCAGGAGGTATTACGGCACTCTGCCGCTGTCGCTGACAATGCTCCGCTCGCCCCAGGAGTTGCGGTGGTGCTCCGCCTCCGCGGCTGGGCTGTTGTGTTCACCGCTGGCGATTTGTCCCTGCTCTGTCTGCATGTCTGACACTCCACACTCAGACCTCAGGTGGTGATCGGCGCCTACGACGGCACCGTGCGCGTGTTCGACTACGAACGGAAGCAGCTGGTGGCCGAGACGCAACTGGACGGAAACAACCGCGTCCACTCGGTGGCGTTCTCACCGTCAGGCTAGTGGCTGCCAAAAACGCTGGTGTGACATAAACAGGTGAAGTTAGTTCGCTGATTCAAGCAGGAGAGAAGCCGGCAGTTTACATCAGTCCGCTGAAACGGCTCGGTTGGAGTGGAACAAAATGCGATAACTGCACCGAGACGTAGAGTGGAGTGTAAAGTGGTGCAGGGATTCCGGGTGGCAGTGCTGCTCGTAAAACAAGGCGTTGGTCATAGCGGCACATCACCGACACGGGATCATGTGTGACCGGCTCAGTGACGGTGACGGTGCATTACCTCGTCGTTACATGGTCTCGTGTGTGGCAGGTCTGCACCTGGCCGTCGCCATGGACTGCGGTGAGCTGGTGCTGCTGGACGGTCTGACGCTGCAGCAGCAGTGCCCCAGGTTCGAGCTGAGCCGCGCCGCCATCACACAGTGCCTCTTCTCTCCCGACTCGCACCTGCTCGCCACACGGGTAACGGCACTCCTCACCTGACTCACATAGCAGGAGGTGACAGTGTATGTTCATAGCGCGGCAGGAGGTGACCGTGTGTGTCCGTGGTGGGGCAGGAGGTGACCGTGTGTCCGTGGTGGGGCAGGAGGTGACCGTGTGTCCGTGGTGGGGCAGGAGGTGACCTTTGGGGGGGGTGTGTGTCCGTGGTGGGGCAGGAGGTGACCGTGTGTCCATAGCGGGAGTGCTTTGTGTGCCGTGGTGGGGCAGGAGGTGACCGTGTGTCCGTGATGGGGCGGAGGAGGTGACCGTGTGTCCGTGGTGGGGCAGGACCGTGTGTGTCCGTGGCGCGGCAGGAGGTGACCGTGTGTGTCCGTGGTGGGGCAGGAGGTGACCGTGTGTGCCATGGCGCGACAGGAGGTGACTTTGTGTGTCCGTGGTGGGGCAGGAGGTGACCGTGTGTTTCCGTGGTGGGGCAGGAGGTGACCGTGTGTGTCCGTGGTGGGGCAGGAGGTGACCTGTGTCCGTGGTGGGGCGGAGGTGACCGTGTGTTTCCGTGGTGGGGCAGGAGGTGACCGTGTGTGTCCGTGGTGGGGCAGGAGGTGACCGTGTGTGTCCGTGGTGGGGCAGGAGGTGACCGTGTGTTTCCGTGGTGGGGCAGGAGGTGACCGTGTGTGTCCGTGGTGGGGCAGGAGGTGACCGTGTGTGTCCGTGGTGGGGCAGGAGGTGACCGTGTGTGTCCGTGGTGGGGCAGGAGGTGACCGTGTGTGTCCGTGGTGGGGCAGGAGGTGACCGTGTGTTTCCGTGGTGGGGCAGGAGGTGACCTTGTGTGTCCGTGGTGGGGCAGGAGGTGACCGTGTGTTTCCGTGGTGGGGCAGGGGGACCGTGTGTGTGGTGGGGCAGGAGGTGACCGTGTGTGTCCGTGGTGGGGCAGGAGGTGACCGTGTCCGTGGTGGGGCAGGAGGTGACCGTGTGTTCCGTGGTGGGGCAGGAGGTGACCGTGTGTGTTCCGTGGTGGGGCAGGAGGTGACCGTGTGTTTGGTCGCGTGGTGGGGCAGGAGGTGACCGTGTGTGTCCGTGGTGGGGCAGGAGGTGACCGTTTTCGTGGGGGGGCAGGAGGTGACCGTGTGTCCGTGGTGGGGCAGGAGGTGACCGTGTGTGTCCGTGGTGGGGCAGGAGGTGACCGTGTGTTTCCGTGGTGGGGCAGGAGGTGACCGTGTGTGTCCGTGGTGGGGCAGGAGGTGACCGTGTGTTTCCGTGGTGGGGCAGGAGGTGACCGTGTGTGTCCGTGGTGGGGCAGGAGGTGACCGTGTGTTTCCGTGGTGGGGCAGGAGGTGACCGTGTGTGTCCGTGGTGGGGCAGGAGGTGACCGTGTGTGTCCGTGGTGGGGCAGGAGGTGACCGTGTGTTTCCGTGGTGGGGCAGGAGGTGACCGTGTGTGTCCGTGGTGGGGCAGGAGGTGACCGTGTGTTTCCGTGGTGGGGCAGGAGGTGACCGTGTGTGTCCGTGGTGGGGCAGGAGGTGACCGTGTGTGTCCGTGGTGGGGCAGGAGGTGACCGTGTGTGTCCGTGGTGGGGCAGGAGGTGACCGTGTGTGTCCGTGGTGGGGCAGGAGGTGACCGTGTGTGTCCGTGGTGGGGCAGGAGGTGACCGTGTGTGTCCGTGGTGGGGCAGGAGGTGACCGTGTGTATCCGTGGCGCGGCAGGAGGTGACCGTGTGTCCGTGGTGGGGCAGGAGGTGACCGTGTGTATCCGTGGTGGGGCAGGAGGTGACCGTGTGTCCGTGGTGGGGCAGGAGGTGACCGTGTGTTTCCGTGGCGCGGCAGGAGATGACCGTGTGTACTCGTGACGCGGCAGGACGACGACCTGGTCGTGTCCGTGTACCGGTTCGTGGCCGACAGCCAGCGCTGGGTGGTGCTGGGCAGGTACCGCGCCCACCACAAGCCCGTCGTCGACCTGTTGTTCGTGCCCAGCCAGGCAGACCCCACACGGCAGCGGCTGCTGTCGCTGGGAGAGGACCGCGTGCTCGTTGAGTACGATCTGGTCAACAGGTGAGCTTGTGAGGTCAGAGGACTCAGCGTGCTGGAGAAATGAACCAATATTTTGTTTTTGCGACTAGGTTTGTCGAAGCGATGCAGCCGATTGCATATGAATGATGAATTATTGGGGAAGATTGAGCCTAAAATCATGTTCCATTTTGAGCGTCCTCAAATATGAAATATTGTTAAATTTAGCCCATGGTATTGCATGGATGAATTATACGTAAATTAATCCACTCCTTGCCTGTCGAAAATTCACCACGGCGCCCTCACCATCTTGTATTTTCCGTAACCTGGCGTAGCCGAAGAAACTTTAGGTTGGTGTTGTGTTGCACTGTATCATGTGTAGCAGCATCAATAATAGCAGCTTTTGCAGCACTGGAACGCTGTACGGTATGCGACAGGGGTAGCTAACTTCCTGTGTTGTGACACTGTGCCGTGTGTTGCAGTACCAAGGATAACCCGCTGGTGCTGTGCTGTGACACACTGGAACAGCAGGCTGTGCCGCTGTGCATGACACTGTACCCTCCGCTGACGGCCGAAACGTTCATCCTCGTATCCAACTCGCAGGTGGGCGTAGCCTGTGGCTTGTGTTTACGGTGAGGAATACAAGCTGCATGCGCACATGCTAGGTTGTGCCTGACACGGTGTTAATTTGAAGTTTGATTTCATAACTTCGTAGGTGCGTATATATGTATTTATATATGTATGTATGTATGTATGCATGGATGGATGTATTGGATCTAAAAAAATCCATGAGGTGGCTATTATGGATTCACGTAATTTACAGTTATCCCAGCATCGACTAGACTTGAGCAGGGATCAAACATATTGGTGACAAGATAAGATGTGTGCGTGAAAATGAAAGACATGCCACCTGCGTAGACGAACAGAATAAGTCAACAGCAACGCACAAAACGCTCAGTCGGTATCGTCTTGACTCGATTTGCATCAGACGTTCAGCCAACAGTTTGCACGTGATCAGAGCTGTCCGTGCCTGTCGATGGGTTCGGATGCTCCCGCGGTGACAGTGACAGCCCTTCCTTGTCGGCCGCAGTACAAGATGAAGCTGTACAACGCACACACCAGGATGTGCCGCCGGGTGGTGCTGGGGCCGCAGTACGGAGCTCCGTTGGAGCGGATCAAGGTACGTCTTCCCGGCCAGTCCCGGGCCCCTGTCGGACAGGACTGGGGCCGCGGTACATACAGGACTGGGGCCGCGGTACAGACAGGACTGGGGCCGCGGTACAGACAGGACTGGGGCCGCAGTACAGACAGGACTGGGGCCGCGGTACAGACAGGACTTGGGCCGCAGCACAGACAGGACTGGGGCCGCGGTACATACAGGACTGGGGCCGCGGTACAGACAGGACTGGGGCCGCGGTACAGACATGACTGGAGCCGCAGTACAGACAGGACTGGGGCCGCGGTACAGACAGGACTGGGGCCGCAGCACAGACAGGACTGGGGCCGCGGTACAGACAGGACTGGGGCCGCGGTACAGACAGGACTGGGGCCGCGGTACAGACAGGACTGGGGCCGCGGTACAGACAGGACTGGGGCCGCGGTACAGACAGGACTGGGGCCGCGGTACAGGCAGGACTGGGGCCGCGGTACAGACAGGACTGGGGCCGCGGTACAGACATGACTGGAGCCGCAGTACCGACAGGACTGGGGCCGCGGTACAGACAGGACTGGGGCCGCAGCACAGACAGGACTGGGGCCGCGGTACAGACAGGACTGGAACCGCGGTACAGACAGGACTGGGGCCGCGGTACAGACAGGACTGGGGCCGCAGTACAGACAGGATTGGGGCCACAGTACAGACAGGACTGGGGCCGCAGTACAGACAGGACTGGGGCCGCGGTACAGACAGGACTGGGGCCGCGGTACAGACAGGACTGGGGCCGCGGTACAGACAGGACTGGGGCCGCGGTACAGACAGGACTGGGGCCGCAGCACAGACAGGACTGGGGCCGCGGTACAGACAGGACTGGGGCCGCGGTACAGACAGGACTGGGGCCGCGGTACAGACAGGACTGGGGCCGCGGTACAGACAGGACTGGGGCCGCGGTACAGACAGGACTGGGGCCGCGGTACAGACAGGACTGGGGCCGCAGTACAGACAGGACTGGGGCCGCGGTACAGACAGGACTGGGGCCGCAGCACAGACAGGACTGGGGCCGCGGTACAGACAGGACTGGGGCCGCGGTACAGGCAGGACTGGGGCCGCGGTACAGACAGGACTGGGGCCGCGGTACAGACAGGACTGGGGCCGCGGTACAGACATGACTGGAGCCGCAGTACAGACAGGACTGGGGCCGCGGTACAGACAGGACTGGGGCCGCAGCACAGACAGGACTGGGGCCGCGGTACAGACAGGACTGGGGCCGCGGTACAGACAGGACTGGGGCCGCGGTACAGACATGACTGGGGCCGCGGTACAGGCAGGACTTGGGCCGCGGTACAGACAGGACTGGGGCCGCGGTACAGACATGACTGGAGCCGCAGTACAGACAGGACTGGGGCCGCGGTACAGACAGGACTGGGGCCGCGGTACAGACATGACTGGGGCCGCGGTACAGACATGACTGGGACCGCGGTACAGACAGGACTGGGGCCGCGGTACAGACAGGACTGGGGCCGCGGTACAGGCAGGACTGGGGCCGCGGTACAGACAGGACTGGGGCCGCGGTACAGACAGGACTGGGGCCGCAGTACAGACAGGATTGGGGCCACAGTACAGACAGGACTGGGGCCGCAGTACAGACAGGACTGGGGCCGCGGTACAGACATGACTGGGGCCGCGGTACAGACAGGACTGGGGCCGCGGTACAGACAGGACTGGGGCCACAGTACAGACAGGACTGGGGCCGCGGTACAGACAGGACTGGGGCCGCGGTACAGGCAGGACTGGGGCCGCGGTACAGACAGGACTGGGGCCGCGGTACAGACAGGACTGGGGCCGCAGTACAGACAGGACTGGGGCCGCAGTACAGACGGGACTGAGACTGCCGTGCTGAGCAGCGGGTACCCGTGGATGGGATCAGCCACGCCTACCCGGGGCCCGCTGGCCAGACAGGAGTGGGACCGTCCAGCTCGAGGCACACGTGGCAGCCGCAGGACGCGTCACGTCCCGATCACGGTGGCGGCGTGGTGATATACGGGTGCCGGCAGACGACCAGCGGCTCTCTTCCAATTTGTGCAATTATGCTGGTACCGCCAATGGTCCGTCGGTAGCACGCGCAACGCATCCCAGTGTGAAGTGAGAGAGCTGCATGTGTCCAACAGCGAATCCGCTCGGACGCAGCGGAACCGGCCGCCGGAACTGCGTGCGTGGCTGACGAACGTTCGTACACGCGATCGTTTTATATTTTATTTGTATTTATGTTGGCCCGTTATGACTTTTGCACCTCGCCTGACCGAGCATGAAGTATTGTTTTGTAGACAAATTGCTAGAAGCAATTGTTCGTCGGTGCGTATATGTGTATGGAGCAATTATGCGTGGCTGTGTGTGTATACCTAGAACAGTGTCGGAGAAGCGTGGACCCGATCTGGCGGCTCCGACCTCGCTGCCACCAGAGACGGGTCAGGTCATTTGACCAGTCGGCCACGCACCACACACAGTTCAAGTGCTTGTGAGGCCCAGTCTGAGCTCAAGTTTGTGTGTGTGTAAAGGAACAGGGATGCGAGACAGTAGCCACCACTGGTGGTGTGTGTACAAGTTACAGAAGTGAAGCCAGACGCCCCACACATGTCAAAGTCGTACAGTGGTAAGGCTTAGTGCAAGCCGCAGGGGCCCGTTTGGGTCAAGCATATCAAGGGAAAATACTATAAGATGAGAACGAAAAGATGCCGAGACATCCTAATAAATGTAATATCCTGAGTTATACAGAAGCTGTCTATCTCGCTGTGTTCCCACGGCCAATCTCATTAGAATCACCTACCGGATGGATGGTACTGAATCCACTGGCGTGCACACCTGTTGGTAACATAATTATCCATTTATAAGCATGATCTAAGACCTACTGTGATCAATCCAGCTGCATCCACCCCAGTTCCCAATTTCCTGCTGCACAACTTATAATTCAAACATTATTCTTGGATCTACAGAATTTATCCGCCCTACTTTCAAGTTCATTCAATTTGGGAGTCCCCGCTACATCACGAAGCAGCATATTCCTTGTCGACAAAGACTTGTCGACGTTTATCTGTCCTACACGTTGACTTGTCTAACCTGGATTGATATGCCTTTATATGATGCCCTAAATAGAGGGTTCATTTCGGGTTCGCCAACACCATTCGCAGGCGCCACGTCCCCGCGAATGGTGCGCCCACTGACGGTGGCCTGGCACGGCAGCAGTGTTGACGCGGTCCGTGCTGCAGGTGGTCCCACTGACGGTGGCCTGGCACGGCAGCAGTGTTGACGCGGTCCGTGCTGCAGGTGGTCCCACGGACGATGACCAGCGACAGCTCGGCACGGCAGCGGTCAGCAGTGTTGACGCGGTCCGTGCTGCAGGTGGTCCCACTGACGGTGGCCTGGCACGGCAGCAGTGTTGACGCGGTCCGTGCTGCAGGTGGTCCCGCGGACGATGACCTGCGACAGCTCGGCGGTGACCTGCGACAGCTCGGCGGTGCAGCAGTGTTGACGCGGTCCGTGCTGCAGGTGGTCCCGCGGACGCTGACCTGCGACAGCTCGGCGGTGACCAGCGACAGCTCGGCGGTGACCTGCGACAGCTCGGCGGTGCAGCAGTGTTGACGCGGTCCGTGCTGCAGGTGGTCCCACGGACGGTGACCTGCGACAGCTCGGCGGTGCAGCAGTGTTGACGCGGTCCGTGCTGCAGGTGGTCCCGCGGACGCTGACCTGCGACAGCTCGGCGGTGACCAGCGACGGCTCGGCGGTGCAGGAGCAGCACTCGTACATGGCGTTCGCCACGTGCGGCCGCCTGGGACTGCAGATACTGCCGATCAGCGGCAACCAGCGTCAGGCGGCCGCCGTCATTGGCCACCCGACCAAGGTGGCCGCTCAGAACACGTCGACTGTGTCGGCTGTCTGGTCAGACGGGAGCGCCTGCGTACCCTCGAGCGGCGGCTATGTCTGGGGCTCGGGACCCACCAGACCGGCTGTCTGGTCAGACGGGAGCGCCTGCGTACCCCCGAGCGGCGGTTATGTCTGAGGATCGGGACCCACTATACCGGCCCTCTGGTCAGTGGGAGCGCCTCTCTACCCCAGAGCCGGTCGGCGGTCATATCGGAGGTTTGGGACCCACCAGACTAGCTCTGGCCAGACGGGAGCGCCTGCGTACCCCAGAGCTGGTCGGCGGTCATGTTCGGGTCTCTGAAACCTCGGATAGTCCGAAAGCAGTTCGTATTTACCAGCATAGTTCGTTCGAGGCATGTTATTTGCGTGTACCTGTAAATACGTCAGTCAGGATCGGCGTGACGTTGTTGGATTCCACGTGGTGGCCGCAGATCGGGTGTTCCGCGTCGGACTGAGAGATGTCGGTGCTGTGTCGAGTGTGACGTGGTGTGCTGTGTGACCAGGTCGAGACGTCGGACTGAGAGATGTCGGTGCTGTGTCGAGTGTGACGTGGTGTGCTGTGTGACCAGGTTGAAACGTTGGACTGAGAGATGTCGGTGCTGTGTCGAGTGTGACGTGGTGTGCTGTGTGACCAGGTTGAGACGTTGGACTGAGAGATGTCGGTGCTGTGTCGAGTGTGACGTGATGTGCTGTGTGACCAGGTCGAGACGTCGGACTGAGAGATGTCGGTGCTGTGTCGAGTGTGACGTGGTGTGCTGTGTGACCAGGTTGAGACGTCGGACTGAGAGATGTCGGTGCTGTGTCGAGTGTGACGTGGTGTGCTGTGTGACCAGGTCGAGACGTCGGACTGAGAGATGTCGGTGCTGTGTCGAGTGTGACGTGGTGTGCTGTGTGACCAGGTTGAGACGTCGGACTGAGAGATGTCGGTGCTGTGTCGAGTGTGACGTGGTGTGCTGTGTGACCAGGTTGAGACGTCGGACTGAGAGATGTCGGTGCTGTGTCGAGTGTGACGTGGTGTGCTGTGTGACCAGGTTGAGACGTTGGACTGAGAGATGTCGGTGCTGTGTCGAGTGTGACGTGGTGTGCTGTGTGACCAGGTTGAGACGTTGGACTGAGAGATGTCGGTGCTGTGTCGAGTGTGACGTGGTGTGCTGTGTGACCAGGTTGAGACGTTGGACTGAGAGATGTCGGTGCTGTGTCGAGTGTGACCAGGTTGAGACGTCGGACTGAGAGATGTCGGTGCTGTGTCGAGTGTGACGTGGTGTGCTGTGTGACCAGGTTGAGACGTTGGACTGAGAGATGTCGGTGCTGTCGAGTGTGACGTGGTGTGCTGTGTGACCAGGTTGAGACGTTGGACTGAGAGATGTCGGTGCTGTGTCGAGTGTGACGTGGTGTGCTGTGTGACCAGGTTGAGACGTCGGACTGAGAGATGTCGGTGCTGTGTCGAGTGGTGACCAGGTTGGAGACGTCGGACTGAGAGATGTCGGTGCTGTGTCGAGTGTGACGTG
Source organism: Ashinkailepas kermadecensis (assembly GCA_034440615.1). Taxonomy (NCBI): domain Eukaryota; kingdom Metazoa; phylum Arthropoda; class Thecostraca; family Neolepadidae; genus Ashinkailepas; species Ashinkailepas kermadecensis. The sequence goes on along the minus strand of JAOTOM010004392.1, from coordinate 147,386 downwards.
GTGTGCTGTGTGACCAGGTTGAGACGTTGGACTGAGAGTGTCGGTGCTGTGCTCGAGTGGTGACGGCTGGTGTGCTGTGTGAACCAGGTCGAGACGTTGGACCGCCGGTACCCGCCGCCCGCGCGGCTGGAGGACGCTGGCTGTTCTCCTCGGGTGGTGACGACGGCTGCGTGTTCATGTGGGAAATCTACCCAGAGTAAGTTGGCCGCCGGTACCCGCCGCCCGCGCGGCTGGAGGACGCTGGCTGTTCTCCTCGGGTGGTGAGGACAGCTGCGTGTTCATGTGGGAAATCTACCCAGAGTAAGTTGGCCGCCGGTACCCGCTGCCCGCGCGGCTGGAGGACGCTGGCTGTTCTCCTCGGGCGGTGAGGACGGCTGCGTGTTCATGTGGGAAATCTACCCAGAGTAAGTTGGCCGCCGGTACCCGCCGCCCGCGCGGCTGGGGATCCTGGGCAAGTCGACGGTCCGGACCACCTGGCTTGGTACCCTGCCGGTGAAAATTTGCCATTTTGCTTATTCCATCTGACAACGTTTGGGCCCGGTCCCCCACCCCCACAGTCTGGTTTGGTGAGGTCTTCAGCATTGGCGGCTTGATCGGTACCGAATGTCAGAATAGCCAGTGATGATCAGGAACAGATTGCAGGAGGGAAAAACTCGGATTGCAATCCGTTTTGGTGGATTGCGCCTGGATCCTCGGATCCACAATCCTTCCCAAAAGAAGTATAGAATGCGGAATGAATTGCAGCGTATTCCACTGTTTGCAATCCAATAAGGAATCCAGTCACCTTTGGAGTTTTTTTCGTTTCAAACGCAAGAAAGGCAACGAAGTCATAATAGCGAATACAAAATAATTGATACCCGTATATCTATTAACCAGGTCCGAACTACGTATTATTGGCAGGTTCTGGAAAATTACTTGCCTCAGAATATCGCACAAGGATGCTCTTCATGACTATTGGAATACTATTGTAGCTGATTGCAACCGTCCTGATCAGATGTCACGACCTAGTGCGATATCAGATATCGCGGTATCAAACCACGTTAACGGCCTAGGTGGTCTGAAAATGGTCCCTAGAGTCGCCATCTGGTAGCATAATCGTACCCAATACATGTATTTGTGTTGCTCATATCCAGGACGCATACGCCGAGGGGACGGATTGGACTCGTCCCAACCACTATTCGGGACTCCCCAATGTGACAACTTACATTGGTAAATCGTGCTTTTGGGGACACCTTAGACGCCCTCAAACATGTGCCGGGCATGGGTATGCGCAACATAGGCGTGCCCAACATGCGTTATAAAGGTGCACGAAAGCCGACTGGGCGCCAATAGGTGTCGCAGGCGCCCCAAGACGCCCTTACGACGGTGCGATGGTATACCATTACGGTGGTGATGAACGTATATAAAGCCGACTGGGCGCCAATAGGTGTCGCAGGCGCCCCAAGACGCCCTCACGACGGTGCGATGGTATACCATTACGGTGGTGATGAACGTATATAAAGCCGACTGGGCGCCAATAGGTGTCGCAGGCGCCCCAAGACGCCCTTACGACGGTGCGATGGTATACCATTACGGTGGTGATGAACGTATATAAAGCCGACTGGGCGCCAATAGGTGTCGCAAGGGGCCCAAAACCCCCTTACGACGGTGCGATGGTATACCATTACGGTGGTGATGAACGTATATAAAGCCGACTGGGCGCCAATAGGTGTCGCGGGCCCAAGACGCCCTCACGACGGTGCGATGGTATACCATTACGGTGGTGATGAACGTATATAAAGCCGACTGGGCGCCAATAGGTGTCGCAGGCGCCCCAAGACGCCCTTACGACGGTGCGATGGTATACCATTACGGTGGTGATGAACGTATATAAAGCCGACTGGGCGCCAATAGGTGTCGCAGGCGCCCCAAGACGCCCTCACGACGGTGCGATGGTATACCATTACGGTGGTGATGAACGTATATAAAGCCGACTGGGCGCCAATAGGTGTCGCAGGCGCCCCAAGACGCCCTTACGACGGTGCGATGGTATACCATTACGGTGGTGATGAACGTATATAAAGCCGACTGGGCGCCAATAGGTGTCGCAGGCGCCCCAAGACGCCCTCACGACGGTGCGATGGTATACCATTACGGTGGTGATGAACGTATATAAAGCCGACTGGGCGCCAATAGGTGTCGCAGGCGCCCCAAGACGCCCTCACGACGGTGCGATGGTATACCATTACGGTGGTGATGAACGTATATAAAGCCGACTGGGCGCCAATAGGTGTCGCAGGCGCCCCAAGACGCCCTTACGACGGTGCGATGGTATACCATTACGGTGGTGATGAACGTATATAAAGCCGACTGGGCGCCAATAGGTGTCGCAGGCGCCCCAAGACGCCCTCACGACGGTGCGATGGTATACCATTACGGTGGTGATGAACGTATATGAATGCTGATTAATATGCTACCATATTGATCGAAGTACGAGCGTAGTCCTGATAGTATGTGGGGTGGAAATTGTTGCGCCCTTGTTGGAACTTTGTTAACCGTCAAAATCTCCAGGTTTGTGTCGGGACTCTGTTCTGTACCAATACAGAGAATGTGAAGGCCGACATTCCACCCAAGAACGGAGACCCAGGTCACTGTGTACCTTCAAGCTAAAGATGCGCGATAGAGTATCACTGTCGGAACTTTACCACTTCATGCCAGATGACCTGACACGACTTGATCTGTTCAAGGCAGGACGGATAGATGACCCGACTCGGACCTCTGCAGGACGCTGCAGGCTATGTCACTGCTGGGCAGCGCTAAATGTGACCTGACAATGACCTTGTCGGCGCACCGTCGGGCGGGCCTGACTATGACCTCCTCAGGGCGCTGGAGGCCCTGTCGCTGCTGGGCGGCACGGGGATGACGCCGTTCTATGACCAGCTGCCCGGCGGAATGGACGGCCGCATGTACCAACAGCTGGAGGATCTGGTGTACTACACCGGGCTGCTCTGCCAGGGTGAAGACCTGTTGGATACACGCCAGGTCAGATGATCGCCCACTCGATGGTGCTTTTGTGGGCCGGCTCCACCAACCAACGTCCAGACGTGTTGTCGAATATGCGCACATATACAAAACAGCCGTACTGGTTAGCAGTTTTTTGGGCTCAGCTCATTGGTGTACCGTACATCAGCTAAGCGCGGCATGTACCTCGGTGAATGCCAGAAAATGTCCCATAGCACGTAATATGTCGGAAATCGTTCGTTAATTAGTTCTTAATTAAGGTCCTTGGACGCATCAACTGAACCGGCTGAACGTTGCGACACACCGACAGTCAAATGAGTAGCGATTCAAACCCGCGTCTGTCAGCTCTGTTACGCTGCTGGTGAGCATTAGAGGCGCCCAGGTCTGGCCTTACGGCACGAGGGCGCCGCACAGTGCTGACGGTCGCGTCGCCGTGTCGCAGGTCAGCCAGCGCGTGCCGCTGCACATGGTGACGGACATCCTGCGCGCCATCGGCTTCTTCCCCACCGAGAAGGAGGTGAGACCGTGCGCGCCTAGTCGCCCGAGTCCACACCGTCCACATCAAAACGTAGAGTATACAGCGAACAAAACGTAGCATCTATCTAATGGATCAGCCGGAATTCCGCGGTTCTCGGTGTGATTCCAGTGATGCCCCTGTCGGTGACGGCCTAAAGTCAGTTGCAGCAACCTGTCGCTAGATGGTATATTTGTAGTCCGTGTGTCAGCACCGAGTTGCTAGCTGCCACCAGTCCGTACCTCACGATGGATTTTGTTGTGATGGTGCTTCCACTACAGACACCATCCAGCCTGTATTTCTCGCCTTGCTGAAGTCACCAAGTAGTAGTGTTGATGTACGTGCATGACGGAGATGTGCTAGCTGCATGACCTCTGCAGTCGATGCGCCCCAAAACCCCAATAACCAACGGAGATGTTAATTCCTTAACGTAAATGTCCACTTGCCCGATCACACACGCTCGCTTTATAGACAGACAGGTAACGTACTCGCTTTAAAGGCGGCGCAAATGACCTTCATGGTCCGGCACGCCTAAAAAATCACTCCCCCCGAGATGTTGTCACTGACAGAACGCCTACACACAGAGAGAATAGGCGCACAACGCGTGGCAAGTCCTGTACCTGCTTCGGCATTATATATAGGTAGCAAGTCGATTAACCCAACCAGGAGGAAGCGGCGCCTATCCACAACGAAGACAGGCGGCGCATGCCACTGGAGCGAGAGGACATGACGAGTCAGCGTGCCGACCTGACAGATGCGACACGTGCCGACCTGACAGATGCGACATGTGCCGACCTGACAGATGCGACATGTGCCGACCTGACAGATGCGACATGTGCCGACCTGACAGATGCGACATGTGCCGACCTGACAGATGCGACATGTGCCGACCTGACAGATGCGACATGTGCCGACCTGACAGATGCGACATGTGCCGACCTGACAGATGCGACATGTGCCGACCTGACAGATGCGACACGTGCCGACCTGACAGATGCTACATGTGCCGACGGATCGTGTAATATAATAGACACCTCTGTCGGTCATGGCGCTCGGCAACCACGAGACGGACTGATACCCAGCGCGCTGCCCAAATACTGAGCACATGCCCCTGTACATCCTGATTGTTAGAATCGGAATATTGTATGCACACTGCGTGCAGGGGCGGATCCAGGAATTATCATCAGGGGCACACTTCCTCGGAGGGGCGTCTCCGGAGGAAAAAATAGTCGAGTGGGGGGAGTGAACTTGAACATCGAGCATACAGAGCTTTCCCTCTAAAAATGTTCTGGGCTGAAAGGTCCGTTGAGCGGTGTAGGGCTGCACTCGAGCGAGTCTTCCTGGAGGGACGCCCTTCCCGGCCGGAGGGGCACCTTTCCATGGCGGGCACATGCCCCCATTGCGCCACAAACCGCATCCGCTCTTGACTGCGCGGCAGATTGTACACTGCGTGCGCCGCCTTGCAGATTGATACACCGAAAACTGTCCTGCAGATTGACACACCGAAAACTGTCCTGCAGATTGAAACAGTAATGTGAGCGCTCCCGGACAGGTTGAGGACATCATGCACGAGGTGCACTACGGAGAGTACGGCGAGACGGGCGAGCTGGTCGAGGAGTTGCACCTGGACGACATCATCAAGCTGTACCTGAACCACCGGCCGGGGTCTGCCGCCACCGGGGTCCAGGTCGACTGGGCGCTACAGTCGCTGGCCCGCGGCGCCAGGCACAGTCAGGACGGCGCCGTCTCCAGGAGGGAGCTGCTGCGCGCGCTGCAGGCCACAGGTGCGACATCGGGGTGGCGTGGTGAGGGGGGGCAGTAGTCACGGCCGTGGTGCCGTCATCGTCTGTGTTTATAACTGATGTTGGTGGTGGATGTGCGTGGTTGAGGGATAGACCGGACTGTATTGATGCAGTGTTATCGTGTGCAAGATGACGACCAGTTCATTATTGCAGAGAGGTTTCCTCGTTCTCGGAGCATAGATGGCTTGGAGCTCCTCGTTCTCGTAGCTTGGATGGCTCGGATCTCCTCGTTCTCGTGGCCTTGCTGGCTAGGATCTCTTCGTTCTCGTAGCTTACATTCCTCGGATCTCCTCGTTCTGGTAGCTTAGATGGCTCTGATCCGCTCGTCGAATTTGACGAGCCTCAGGAGGAAAAACGTTCGTGTTGCAGGCGAGCACTTCTCGGAGAAGGAGCTGGCAGGCGTGCTGGCCGAGTTGCTAGACCCAGAGGCGGAGACGCTGCCACAGGGCGTGCCGCTCGACACGTTGGAGCGTCAGCTACCAAAGGTGCGTGCAGCACCAACTTGTGATTGTTGGGGTTTTGGGGTACACCGTACACATGAATCCGGGCCTCATGGCAACCATCCGCACAGGCTGCCTAATCCGGGCCTGATGGCAACCATCCGCACAGGCTGCCTAAGGTGAGAATCACACCAACTGTCGTCTGATGACACTGCAGGGTGAGACCCCTACCGAGGTGGATTTGGATCGGACTGTCTAAGAGTTGTCCAAACTGGCAGCAGCACCAACTGCAAAAGGCGAGTGGTCTGCCAGTTTATCCGAGCTGAACGCTACTCCCAGCTATGGGAAGAACATTACCAACTACACCAGGTGAGAGGGTTCCCATTCTTGCAGCGACAGCAGTACTTGTAGAGAACATGCTCCTCGCGTTATCAACAGCCGCTCTGGCACAGGGCCGCTCCGACTTTTCCACATATGTAGACAAGGAGCAGAATGTGTGGGCTGGATCGTGCGATGGTCGTCACCGATTCTTCAAATTCACAAAACGGTTGTACTCCCCCGCGTGCTAACCAGGCTGCGTCAAGGCGTCTGACCAGGCGTCTGCAGCTCCCAGCTGTCTTGTCCGTCTGACCTAGCCGCTGTCTGACTTGATGTCCGAGCTCCTGTCTGGTGTGCAGTTTGACACGGTGCCTGACCTGCTGCTGTCAGGTGTTCACGCTGAAGACCTGCTCGGACCTGCTCGGTATGCCGGAGCTGCTGGAACCGGCGGCGGCAGCTGAAACAGACAGCTGGAGCACATCTCAGTCCGGATCCGTCTCAGGTCCGCCTCGCCCAGGCAGCGACTCGGAAATGGTTGGGCTGTAGCTTGAGCTCCAAGCCACTGCCGCTCACCCCGGCAGGGGCTTCGAAACGGCAGACTGTGGGATGACGGAGTAACGCCGAGTCCGTGTGTCGGTATGGCCTGTGTGGCAAGTTTGATCCCAGCTCGTCCCAGAGGTAGGCGACTCGGCGCCTCAGGGGCCCACAACGGCACAGCCTTCATCATTCGCTCGATTACCATGGCAGACGGGTCCAGCAATAGCCAGGTTGACACTGGCGCGCGCGCACCTGGCCCACTCTGGGGTGGGGGGGGGGGGGGGCGACACCATCGTAAATCACCGGTAACACTGATAATGATTTTCAACCGGTACCAAGTGAGCGGCACTAATTATTAGTACTGGTCGGTAAGTACAGCTATTGACCCCTCACCCATCATATCTAGCTCGGGGTGGTGCGGAAACGAGATATAATAATAAGTGGAGATTCAGTGACTGCAGTTCTTATTGTCCTGGAAGCTGTCGCGAGTTTATACGAATTATATAAAATGGCATATCAGGCAGGTGAGTAAATGTACCTGGAATATAAACGCATCATTGCAATACCGAGCAATGAGTAACCAGCTTAGAAGTCGGCATCTCTCCGACGTGTTGGCAGCATTGATGAACAAATGCATCCATCGAATCATGAATCTCGCGTTTCAAATGACCGTCGTCGGATGGCTTGTGGTCCGCAGCACAAACCTACTGCAACGGCTCGAGCGATCACTATTCCCACTCCGAGTGAGGCTGAAGGCTAGACGTCCTGTATCGTGATCTGTCTGTGCCCATCTTGTGGCAATACGTCGGGTTAGCCGCAGTTGGGTTTCAGTCAATGAAACCAATCATGTCAGCTGCCCAACACACTTCCAGTGGATTACAAATTTGCAAGTGTATGCTTTATAAACGACGGTTCAGATGGTCCTGTGCATTCCTCCACGGTCAGACAAAAAAAAATGGCTCGGTCCCGGATATTTATTCTCACTCGCCCGACCAGACAAGCTATCCATATACAAATTGCAAGCAATCAGGGCAGAGTTACTTCAGGACCGAGATGTGAACTAGGCGGAAACAATTATCACACGTGGTCGCACGCACTCAACACAACATATGCAGCATTTGTCTAGTAGCGATGAAGATCACTTCAACTTCTGGAAGATTTTACCAGCCACCTGAAATAAAGAAATTCGATGTATGAGGCGCGAATTTGTGTCCATATTTAGCGTGTACATGCGGGTCGAGCCTTGTCAGTAAAAGTGGGCCAGCATGAGTTCCACGACAAAAAAAAACTTACATATGCTCTAGTTCAAAAATAATATATTCACTTCTAATTTAAATGAGCCTGGCCCTAACTTGTAAACGACATTAATCAATCATCGGACGGCTGGACGGTGCTCTGTTCGTGTTGAATAGATACTGGTCCATGAAGAGCAACGGCGAAGATTGAGCAAAATACATAGATGGTTATTCAGGCTTTGGGGCGCATCGACTGCATCGATAATATTCATGTTCCACGGTACATATTTAGGAAATTAGCAATTTAATTAGTTGCAACAATGAATTTAGGGGGCAATTTATATCCACTTCCATCTCGGACATATTTTACTCGCAACTCCTCTCCATTTGAATGCAATTTTAAACTTCGCTTAATATATACCATGCCAAAATCACACATAAGTCATTCCATGGACATACATCCCCTTCCGTAGAGGCAAGAAGAGGCAGCCTGGTTCACCCGTTTCCTCAGAGGCACGCGGGACGGCTTCAGAAGCGTTACCTCCAACTGGGGAAATGCGTCACAGCTTCCCTGGCATGTAATTGCCAGTCTGCGGACGATCGTGATCTGCAACAAATAGGTACTCGACTCACGCAATGGTCCACGGCGTGTAGAAGGTCGAGCAGCTCCTCGGTACACACTTCCTCGGTTTTACTCCGGCTGTTGACACGCTCCTCGCACTCGTCAAACTTTGCCTTCAGCTTGGGCGCGTCGCCGTGCTCGCGGCACTTGTCCCGGATGCCATCATGGGGGTCCACCAGATCCTCTTCGTCCTCATCCTGAAGTGCAGCACAACAGACACAAACAGATCAGTCGCATTTCATATTTCAGCCAGTTTCCAGGAGTGTCAAGTTAGGAAGAAAAATGAAGACCGGTGCTCTACTTTCAGTGCCTCAAGAGCATGGTTGGGTTTGTACTTTGTAATTCTGGATGAGTGGAACATTTTTGGTTGATTGAATATGGAGATAATATTTTTATTCAAATCTGTGACACCAGAATCTCAGTTTGAACTTCCCAGTGAATCTTGAGCACTTAACACAAAGCAGTTGATTGGGAAACAGCATGATTCAACCTCTAAATGAGAAAAATTGGAGGTTAATTGTCTTGAGCAAATAATGCTCAAGATTAAAAAAAATCCAGAGACAGCCTGTTTTCCGCCCCTACTCAGGATAATTGTCAGCTTATTTATCCATTAACTATCTAAACCTACCTACTGTGATAATTTGTCATTGAGTATATTTCTGTTGTGCATTGGCTACAATCCGAATATACTAAATGCATTCACATATACTATAGGCAGATAAAATAACTCCATTTTGCTTCAGACTGTGCAATGCAACATGAAAATTCAAGAAAACGCATCTGGAACTGTTGCTATTTTCCACCTATTAAAAGAAGTAAATGAATACCACGATCCAAATAACGAGAACGTTTAGGCTATCAATGAAAATTACACTGGAGCTGACCATTTTTCACACTCCATTACAAAATGGAGGGGGAACCAGTGCTGTATAACCTATGCAGTTGATGCACCCATAAACCCCAATAACAACGAGGGGGAACCAGATGAATAAATCTACCAGGATGAAATTACATTCCAGAAATGCCAAATTGTAGATACAAAGTATGGTCATGGTGGTGGTTCTGGATTTAATACTGTGCTTCTTTTAACCCATGCCACCTCTCTGGACAAATCCTCACACCATATCTCAGGGGTCCCTTACAGACCCCCCTGTCAAACTTACAAACTAAGCATTGCATGACAACGAACGAGGTACCATCGGAATGCCTTTGAGGAATAGGATCCTAAAATGGTCTTGGTATATATATTTCTGGGGTACTTCTAAAACTAAAATTGACAGTTTTTGACCACAAATTGAGTTTTGAAACACATTTTATATCAGCACATTAGGATAGTTTAAGTCATGCAATGGAACTTTAGCATGATTTATGCCATGAAAACCCAAAATAAATCATAAAAACAGCAGTGTCTAAATGCATTTAGCACATTGTGCACTTTGTCACCTGCCCTCTAGCCACTTGATGGAGGTCAAACAAATTGGATGGGGGAATTCTGATGCTTCTGCATGCATACCAAGGTAAAATGATGTTAGACAAGCATGCATATTGCAAAATTGGCCTGAAATTGACCATAATTGGCTGTGACCTCAGGTTGCTGACCAGACCTCAAACAAAAATCTGAGACCTACATTTCGGAGATACTGCCCAATTGCGCTCATGTAGCAACTTCCTTTCAATATCTCTTCATGTGTGTGAGTTATCAACCCTCACACATTTTTGAAGGTGATCCTCTCTGACCTGAGCTAGGTCGATGACCTTACATGACCCGAGGTTGAAATTTGCACTTCAGACACAAAAATCAAGGAAAAGGAGCTGAAAATGTTTTGGCAATTGCCACTTTCCCCTTTTGTAGCAAACACATCTCCAAGATAGGGAAACATTGAATTTGTTCCTGAATCTGAATAAGTACGGCAATGTTCAAAACTATTTTCCCATGCTAATTACTTACTACTCACTAAACTCTCCACCTGAAGGCGCCCACTTTCTCATCCAGTGTTTCGGAAATTGCAATCCAACAGGATAAAACCATTGGAAATAGTAACAAATCACTGGAATTAGTTATCTGAGGTGGTTGAGAGTCCTTCATTGCATGTCTATGAAAAGAGTCAATGTTTCTTCAGTAGTCAGGATATATTTGATTCAGGGGAGTATTCAACAGGAAAAGCCAGTTTTTGTCATGACAGTGGATTTGCCAGTTCTTAACTGGTAAAAAAGACAAACAAACAAAAAAAACAGTAAAAGGTGCCAACAACTTGTGCTGAGTCATTTTCAGCTCCACCATTGACTATGTATGTGTATTATACATGTTGTATGATGCATGAAGCTCTACCAGACATACAAGCAGGAGTCTTATATATTTTTGTTTAATCAAGTAAAGGACCAATACTGGTAAAAATTTGTAAATATGCTTCGAGATGTTGGTTTTTACCAGTGGTAAAACCCCAGCAAAACATGTTTGGTAGTAAAAACTGCCACCCTTGATTTGGTTACATAGATAATTAGGTAGACAACACTCCACCCGGTTATAAATGTAGTACAGGATGTAGTTTCCAGTTTAATTCCACATTAATTCTGCACTCATGTCCAAATTCAGCATGTTTGATTCATGTCAATATACTGGGTAATGCCCCAGGCAGTGCTATCTTGTGGTAGTTGGAATACAGCATGTTACTGTGGGATCTTATAGCAATATATATGGCTTAATTGGTTACACTTCATTTTATATCCATTTCTTATTATTTGATGTATTTATGTCTTCCTCAGTACATACTTTTTTTTTGTTGGTAAGCAGGTGGCAGAAGGCAGTATAAATTTGCTCTAGCATATATCGTTTTGGATGATGATTTGCCAGATCCAAAATTTATGCTGTGTTCTGAGGCTAATTTCACTATTGTTTTTGTACTCATTGAGGCCAATTTCACTAGAATCACAAAATGCGTATTCACACCAAATTTGGAGTGAATACACTGTTTGTGTTGCTATTGGTGAAGATGACATTTCACAAACATCATAAGCTGACAAAACCACAAAATCCAAAGTACATCATTTGTCTAACCACAAACTATGGAAAATGGTTTTAAAAAAAATTAAATACAAGGTGTTTTGGGAATTTTGGACATATTTTTTCAGAACATGATGTTTATGAACATGACTAAGAAGATGCGACCACTCATTTTTGGTGCTGATGCTTACTTTTCAATTTTGATGAGGACATCACATTGGTATGGTGTAATGACATCAAAGGTATGGCACTGGGGCTTTGACTGGCTAATGCTACAAACGGTTCACATACCTTAATGAGATGGTCAAAGTAGCTTAACCTAAACTAACCTAACCCAACCTAACCTAACATGCTTACCTCTTGGTTTATCATAGCCATATATGGCTTTATATAATGTGCCATGAGGTTAGGTTGACTGGCTAATGCGACAAATGGTTCACATACCTTAATGAGATGGTCGAAGTAGCTTGAAGTAGCTTAGCTTAACCTAACCTAACCCAACCTAACTTAACCTGCTTACCTCTTGGTTTATCATAGCTATAATTTATATAATGCACCATGAGGTTAGGTTAGGTTAAGCTACTTCGACAATCTCATTAAGGTATGCGAACCATTTGTAGCATTAGCCAGTTGAAGCCTCGGTGCCATACCTATGACGTTATCACACCAAACCAATGTCATCATTAAAATTGAAAAGTAGCATCAGCACCAAAAATGAGTGGTTGCATCTTCTTAGTCACATTCATAAACATCATATTCTGAAAAATAATACCAAAAATCCCAAAACACCTTTTATCAAAAATGTACTGGAAATGTGTCATCACATCATTTGCATTTCACAAAGGTTGTTGCTTGTCAACAGTCATTGTTGATGCATTGCTTGTGATAACACACATTATAGGTTGTGTGAAATTGGTGGAGTAGTCAATAATAAAAAAAAATGGATGAATTCATGCATCAATGAATTTGGGTAGGGGTACTTAAATACTTGATCTATTTTGATGAATTTCAGCAGTTCAAGCCTGTTCTCAACCTCAGTGTCGAGGTCAATATTTGAAAGATGTGAAGGGTCTGTGATGGAATACAGATTTGTTTGTTTACATTTCAAGATCAACTGATTTTTCCTATTCAGGGTTTATTAAATAGAATGGCATATTGATATGAAAGAAATACCATATTTTACATTGTTTGGTCTCATGCATTTTAATTATGCATTATCTTATTCCTTTCACAGGATTTTATTTCTGGATCCCCATTGGAAATAAATCATATTATTTTTGAGCATGCATGCTGTTTTATCACTAGGACGTCATAAAATCCCATCATTTATAAAGCAATCAAAATATTATGCCTGAATTACACTTTGTGGTTCCAAACCAAAACATTTATGAAATGTGATTGAACACAGTTTGTGATTTGCATCACACTTTGTTAGCCAACCATGTGAGTACAAACATAATAGTGAAATTGGCCTCAGATGGTTAACAGTGTAATAAAATTACAAACTGTGCTATATAATGCTTCACAAAGGTCTTCATTTGCAGCCAAAAATAGTGTAACTCATACACAATTGTGTGGTTGTTTTACAAATTATGTGATTCTACAGTGTCCTTAAGTGATAAGACAACATACATGTTCCAAGACAATATGATGTATTTACAATAATTATTAGGTGGTGTGTAAAGAACATGCGACACTTGGAGATCATCAGAGATCATCAAGGAAATAAACATCTCCTCAGTCAGCATGCTCTACATCGCGTATTCGGCCCACGCCATTTCGACGACTGGCGCAGTTGGTTAGGGCATCTGCTTTCCGTACGGATGGATGGTCGTGGGTTCGAATCTCGGCTCCGTTACGTTTTTAACCCGATCAAACAGTTGTTAGCGGTCAGGGCCGTTGGTTAATGTTGCACTTTAGATTACTTTACACCATCATATGAGTTGTTTGCTGTAATAATATTTGTCCATGAAAGTAAAGAGGGAAATACTCAATTAAAGCCTACTCATGCAATGAATGTCCAATTGGACCATTTGGAATTGCCATCAGGGAACTTTGTCTCTGGAAGGGTGCTTCTGACTGACAAATTTGAGGGGACATTCAGGCACACTGAAGGTCAGACTTCTTTCAATGTGTAATCGATCTACCATGGTTGATGCGCCCTAAACCCAAAATCACTCACTCACACTTCAATGTGCAATTATGGCTGAAAACCTGAGCAGACACTGGGGACACATGCCCCCAGTGCCCCTTGTATCTGCCCCAGTCCCAGAAACAATTGAAAGGGATTCTGATGAACTGGAGCCACTGAGATGGTTCCATGACAGCTTCACGCTGCCCTGCGGTAAGACTTCTCACTTTTTGCAGGCATTCAACTTTTGTTATCTTCAAACCAAAGTAGTCATGCACCTACCTCACAGCGAGGGTTTGTGACCCCATGAAACATCGCACTCATATCCAGTTTAAGTTGTTTATTTCAACAGCCCGGCTCCGTACGCACCACATTCCGTTACATTTTGAGTGCAAGCAACGCTACCGTAGGAAGTGCAGAAGATCGCCGGTCAACATGTCTCTCACAGAACGTTCACCGAGGGGGGTTCGGCCACCTAAGATCTGAAACTAGAAGCACACAATTTGGAGGAATTACAGCTGTAGTGAACTTGCTGCAGTATACATTTCATGACCCCAGATTAATGTCTTCAGGGTCAAATGAGGTCACAATTTTCCTCCACTGCACCCCAGCTGGCACTGCCCGTATGTACAGAAAGTATGCGCATTCCACTGCCGAACGGTAGGCAGACCGTTCATACGTACACTCGCTACGCACGCTGGTACAGACTGTGAGTGCTGTCGTTACGGTCGGTAGCAGGGTGGGAATTAAGGCTCTTCTTAAGAGATTCTATCTCTGAAAACATTATTGCACTCCGGGTTCATACTGGATAGGATGGACTTCACATGTACTCAGACACAAATGTGGTAACAAAGATATCAATAAAAACAAACACAGAATGACACCCAAAAAAAACGCTGGTTATTCCACTTAAGGTCACCACTGTAACTAACCACTTTTTGTAGCAGTCAGCAGCCAGATCACAGCTTCACACACTCCATCAATCTAAACCACCGGAATTACCGACAACAATGCACCAACAGAAACTTGCAAGATGATGCACATGCACACCGAGTACACTGTTCTCCGGCCCTGGAGCCACATCTCGGAAAACTTGTGTTCCTGCCACCCGTATAGTGGGAAAGTTTGACAGTTTTAAGAGACTTCTCCGGAGTTCCGGAGGCCACCGATCAGAATTGGCTGCGTTAGCGTTCTGTTCTGAAATATGTCTGTCAACCAATCAATGCAAGGTAGTTTTTATATGTCATAACCATTAGCAACTTTGACCACATGGTTAACAGTGTCATACTGCAAACACAAGACCTTGACTAATCCTTTGATTTGATCACATCCATCTGTGGTGTGTGCAGTAGCGGAGTTGCGTTCGTATTACGTAGAAAATTGGCTGCGTAGGTGGGTATGCACTCTGAGCTGAAGGTGAAGTATTTTTGTTTGTTTTTCATATGGCTAGCCTTGTACTGAAACTGACAGTGCAAGGAAAGCACATTGCTCCTGTGAGTTATGAGAGACAAAGCAGTGCTGATTATTACGAGTCACTGCCGGGCGGTGCCATCCATTGTTCACTTCTTTGTCCCCATGTTTTGACATTTGATTTGACCAAAAATGAGAATGCATATAACATATGCATGTTATGTAGGTACTGATTACATAGGTTTTTCCAGTCGGTTACTGGCAAACAGATTCCATGCATCAAAATAATGTCCATGAAAATGTACTCCGGAAGAAGTCGGTATGCACTCCAACTCCCAACCCAGAAAGTATGTTTCCCACTCTGGTCGGTAGTACGGACCCATCGTGCGATCGTTACGGCCAGCATAATTATTAAGTGATAAAATACCATTGATGAATAATTGTTTTAACAATTTAGTTTGAATTCTTATTAGGGTGGCTTTATGGACAAGGGTCTTCTTGCTGATCAGAGATTGTGTGAACATTGGCCCCACCACCTGATCCATGAATTCCAGTTCAACTGCAGAATTTTTGCCAAACGTTTAACATGCTATCAATGCACAGACATCACACTGGTAGCTTGGGTAAGTATTACCCCTCATGCTGTCTCTATATCAACAAGGTATCCAAATCATTGTCAGCTGACTGCCAATCACAGCTGTTGGTGACTTCACTCAAATGTACTGGGAAATACCCCAAGCTAGCTGCACTGAATGAACCCAGGGGCATCACCAGGAATATTTATAAGGGGTTGATGTGATGCTCATCCAGGGTTGTCACCAGTCATTTCCAAGGGGTTGATGTGGTGCTCATTCAGGGGTGTCACCAGGAATATTTATAAGGGGCTGTGGTACATTGGTGCTCATGCAGGGCTATACTATGTTGCATTATTTTATTTGTAAAACATTACTTTTTCTGGTGCCTAACTCAAAGCCCATTTTTTGGTGATATTTTGCTCCCAAACTGAAAAGGAAGCATTTGTACAGAAAATAAATGGTCCCATCATCTGAAGTCACATTCATAGGTTGATAGGTAGGTACCTACCTAGGTACCTACCTACACATGGTATTGGAAATCTAAATTTTGAGAATCTATCAAAGACCTAAGAGCACAAATTTACCTTGTTTTTTATTACATAGAATAACATTCCTTGAATTATGGTATGAATTGCCTTTCTGGTGTTACTCTACCTTTTCTTTTGACTTGACAAGGTACCCCATAAACGGTTAATGATGCAGCTTCAGGTCCATGGCATTGCAGTTAGCATCCTAAAATGGATTGAGTTGTGGCTTTCAGATAGACAGCAGAGAGTGATGCTAAATGGTACAAAGTCATCATGGCAAAATGTTCTTAGTGGAGTCCCTCAGGGGTTGGTACTGGGGCCACTGTTGTTCATTAGGTTTATTTGTGAATAGCATTGAA
Source organism: Ashinkailepas kermadecensis (assembly GCA_034440615.1). NCBI lineage: Eukaryota > Metazoa > Arthropoda > Thecostraca > Neolepadidae > Ashinkailepas > Ashinkailepas kermadecensis. Next base: position 130,915 of record JAOTOM010004392.1, on the reverse strand, counting down.
TGTGGCCTAAGCAGTAAGGTTTTGAAATTTGCAGATGATTTGAAGATCTTTAGGGCAATAACAGGGCACAATGAGCAGGTTTTGCTGCAGAACGACTCAGACGAGCTTGTGAAGTGGTCCAAAAAATGGCAAATGAAGTTTAATTTTGATAAGTGCAGTCATGCATGTAGGTAGGCAGCATATGAAGGTGCCATACTTGATGGATGGCCAAGTACTATCTGTGACTCAGCAGAAGGACTTAGGTGTTATTTTGAACACAAAATTGGGGGCATCAGAACATACCAAAGAAGCCAGGAAGAAGGCACCAAGAATGCTTGGGACGATACAGAGGAATGTGTCATACAAAAGTGAGGAGGTCATCAGGAAGCTTTACTGTGCATGTCAGGCCACATTTGGAATACTGTGTCCAAGCTTGGTCCCCTAGTTATCAGAAAGATTGTTGGCTTTTAGAGAGAGTACGAAAGAGGGCAACAAAAATGGTTAATGGTATAGGCAACCTGGCATATGAGGAAAGATTGAAGAAATTGAATATGTTTTCACTTAGATATAGAAGGCTGAGAGGAGATCTCATCGAGGTTGTTAAATTTGTTCATGGTCAGGAACAGGGATATCTCAGGGAAATGTTTGAATTTAACAGAAATGATGCAATTAGAGGTCATCAATTCAAAACTAAAGTTAATCACAGCAGGACAAGGTTAAGACAGTCTTTCTTCACCAACAGGGCAGTAGAATACTGGAACCAGCTGCCAGGAACAATTGTCAGTAGCAACACACTGAACATCTTTAAAAACAGCATAGACAATCATTATAAGAATAGGGGGCTTGTTTTTCTGTATTCCAGGGAGGGTTGATTGACAGATTTGATGGGCAACTAGTTCAGTGTACAAAGTGCAACCAAGAAGGGCCCTTGTGGCTCATAGTTGCACTGATCTTCTATGTCTTTGTCTTTTCGTTTCACTGCATGGTGGAAATAAGGGAAGGCGAAGCGCTACAAACCATGCGCATTAGTTGAACAGACATTTAGCCTTTTCGGACGTTTACAGTAACAGAAATAAACATTCATGATAACATGCATCTCCAGTGGAAAAAATACATGCTAAACAAACCTCTTCTGGGTCATCAAGGTTCCTCAGCTCATCATTTAAACCCATAACTGCAAGCGATGCACGGAACCCCTTCGCCGCCGGCAATGTCGAGAAGGAACGTTTTCTGGTGGTAGCATCCATATTATTTATGGCAGCATACAATTTCCTACCTTTTTACCTTTCTGAAGGGATTCCGGTACTTCAAGCGCAGAACTTCCATGTCTCTGATTCATGGATGGAAACCCCTAGGGCATGCGTGTCAACTTCTATGCTTTTGAGTGGATCTGGCTCCCAATGTTGGCTTGGCTTTCCCGAATAATTTTCGAAAAATCAGCGCCCATGCCCGGGGAGTTCGCCGGGTTAGGAGCCTCACTGATAAAAGTTGGTCCATTTCAGGGTGGTCAAGAGTCTATTTTTGTCACTATGAAGTCAATGCACGCGATCACCATGTGCTGCTCAGACAAATGATAGGTGCCACCAGGGACGGTGGATCAGGGATGGGTTCCACCAGGGACGGTGGAATGTATGCGGCGCTGGACTGTTGCGCTCGTCACCTCCCCTTGCGCGAGCAAGGGTGCGTCGCACTCCTTTGGTGAACGCACGAAAACAGTATATTCTCCCTAGATCAAGGGCGTAGCCAAGAGGGAGGCCGAGGCGGTCGTCCCCCCCCCCCTTCTTTGACTCCTATGGGCCCTGGCGCGGCCCGAAAGGCCGCGCCAGGAGCCCGTAAGTAGTCGTCTACTGGATCGCCATGGCGAAGATGACCGAATGTGTTTGTATAATGGCCACAGGGCCTATTGTCGGGCCTCTAAGAACGTCTAAGAGCTCTTGTGAACGTTTACGGACCCTTGTCGCTAACGACCCCTTGCGAACGTCTACGGGCCTTTCTAAACGTTTACGGGCTCTTCCGAACGTTTTCTGGCCCGTACGAAATTTCGCAGTGCCTTACGAACGTTAAAAGGGAGCACAATCGTTCTGAGATGGCTCTCCGAACCGCACGCCCAGGTCGTAGCTTATCGGTTTTTTTGGTCGTGCATGAGGCATCGAAGGTGGTCTCGTTTGGCGTCGGAACGTTTCTAGATCAACTTTCCATGCACGAAATTGCCATCAGAATATGTGCTTCGATTTTTTTTTCAATCCCTGGTACGTTATTGGGTGTTGTACTGCATGCTACAATACTGGGGCTCCTGAAGTGAATACACTGCGTGCTTCTCTGTTGGTGTTCTTCCTTGTTTTCTTTCTTGTTCTTGTCTATGCTAAGATAATAATATGTTGTATCGTCGGAAGAAGATAAGATAAGACACATGCACCTTTCGGGGTGTATTTCACCTATACATTCATGAAAACACACTGTAATCGCAACAACACACCCAATAACCCCTATGATCCAATGGAATGAACCTCATTAATCTGGATTGACTCGGAAATTATATAGCATGCATGGCCTGATTTTTCGCCTCCGGTGCAAGGTTTTTTCCAATTGTGTTCCGATGAACAATACACGAAATTTGCAAACCTCTGAACTTGTGGGATCACAGCTGACAAAGCAAATCTTACATGGATGCTAGGCAAAAATCATGCGTGCAACGAAACTTTGCTGCGGAACGCTGTTCGTACTTCAAGTCCGAAGTGCGCTGCAGTACCACGCATTCTGCGCTCTGCGGGAGTGTTTGCGTTGTACACTGCACGAGCGGTGGCGCGCTGCGCGAGTCGCCGCGGTTCGCGCCACCTGCCAGCCAGTGAACGCCGCATCCAGTGAGGAGTGGCGCGCGGCGAGGTGAACAGTCACTAATTATCACACGTCGTCACTACGCGTCGCTGCCGTCGCTCAGCTTGAAGAACTCTGCGTTCCTGGTGGCGTACGAGGCCTCCGCGTCCTCGCACGGCTCCGAGTCCACCGGGTAGTTGCAGGTGAGCGTCAGCTGGTCGAAGATGGTCTGGTTGCCGCACAGGAAGCTGAACTGGTCGGTGTGCGTTACCTGCGGACGCACGGACAACATTTGAGATATCCGAACAACATTGATTAACTTTCATATTAAACGTTCCGGCTATATCTGAAATGTCCATTGTCAGAACATAATTCATGTGAGCTGTTTGTGTTGGAAGTCTTAAACATTTATTTTTAAAGAGGGCATCGAAGGACTTGAAACGCATAAACGCAAGTCCTCGGTCTCTCTCTGGCTGGGTGCTCCATAGTAAAAGAACCTCATAGTTATTAGGAGGGTACTGGTGATGGCTAGGGACCGCTGGAGACGACGTCAGGGTACTCCCGGATGGTTGTTCTTCGGCTAGGAACAAAGGATAAACTCTGTTTTCGCAAAAGTTCCCAAGGGTAGTATTGCCTACATCTGTGTTCTTATATCGCTCCAAACCCGACAAGTATTGTGGTATCGGTTTGAATTATGTTTGAAAAGGGGAAATGTATTTTTGGTTCCATCCAAAACCTTCGTAATTCCCTATTCGTCACTGCTCAGATCCTTCCCTCCCCCATCCCTCCTAGGTGCTCAGATGCATCCAATATTAAGGCGTATGTCCGGCGATGTCTTTTTTGTCGATGATGCAACAAAATGGAGTCGTGTTGAAGAAATTGAAACATTGTTTCGTCGTTCCTCCAGTTCCATTTCAAAGAATGGTTAGCCCTCGCCGCGCCGGTCAGCACATCTACCTTCGCCGGGCCAAGGGGGTTATTGAAAGCCCCCCCCCAAGCCCCAAAACTGAAAGTCAGTTCCACTGTGTCTAATCATTGGGTTACTATGCCGGGAAAAATATGAACGTGGGCTCTCTGTAACTCCTCGGCCTGGCGTGGGTTAACTTACGGATACCGCATAGGTATTACATCTTACGCGCTATTGACGCCGAGGCAATATTCGATGGCATGGCGATATGGAATGGCAGCCACAAGTAACCACAGGGGCAGTACAGAGAAGCCTACGATGTGGCGGCCGCCGGCAGCCCTTGGCGGCAGAGGCCCCTCTGCACACCTCCCTCTGTTCGATGTGACTACCTCCAGCGCGGCTGACCCCGCCGGCCAGCATCTGCACTGACCACGTGGTCGACCAGGGCGCGTTTCCCAACCGCCCGGGCGCACTGAGCGGACGGCGGTGACGAGCCTCGTTCCCTCTCGGCGCAGGCGGCGTCTCCCGCCACAACGAGTCGGCGCGCGCTATTAGACGCGTCGGTGACGCAACCGGCCGATGAATGGTGGCCGGCCGTGATGGCTGACCTCTCGCCCGACCACCACAAATGATTCCCGACGCACACTAATCGGTGCCGGTCGGCAGTGGCGACCGTCCGTGTACGCCATGCGGCCGTGGGGTGCGGGCCGCGGCGACCCGCGTCGCTCTGCAGGCACGACGCTGTCGTGTTCGACACGCCGCCGTGGGGTGCGGGTCGCGGCGACCCGCGTCGCTCTGCAGGCACGACGCTGTCGTGTTCGACACGCCGCCGCCACCGCGGCTCGACGGCTTCGATTACGCCACGTCTGCCAATTTGAGCGAGGCGGCGAGCTCACACCATTCCGAGAACTGAGCTCTGCTGCGTTATCAGACAATTTCAACCCTGAGCTTTTCAAATTGTTGAAATGTAAAGTCAGTCAATGTAAAGTCAAGCAAACAAAGGTGGTCTCAGTCCTGCAAGTTGGAACCAAGTGGTAGCGAAACTGCCAATATTACGGAATGATAATCGTGGATCGACTTTGCCAATGGCTTGCAATGTTCTAAGCTTCTCAGTTAGGACAATAAAATGTTATTAATTTGGGCAAAAGGCGCGATAAGCTTGCGGGTAAAAAGATGCAGAACCCTGGCACCTGATGTCATTGCTTGGTTTGTTATGCATTTTTTAATGCGAACTCTTTCTTTCCAAAATATTGTCCTACGGTACTGCCCTGAACGATAATTTGCGTTGTTCCCATTCATCCTGCGTTGAAAAAAAAACTTATATGTCACTATACATCTATTTCCTTCGTGTATCAGTTTTGCTCTAATAATGTCCGGTGACCTAAAATGTATGCATGGTGTTTGCTTTTATCGCATGTATCATATCTTTGGAATGCCACAGATGCTGGAGGCTCCAAGCGGAATTAAACGCTTGGAGAGGAATAAAGGTGCTCTGTTTCTGATGATAGCATGCGAAATACTCAGCACCAGAATGCGTTGCAATATGCATGTCGAACGGATGTCCTCACCGTCTCTACACATTTCGTGCCCTTTTTAAGAACTTTGGTCCGAATTCTTGCTGGCCTTTGGACTATGCCAAGCAGAGCTTGCCGCAAGAACCGCCGCCAGACCGCCAGATCCGTGAATTCTGCCGTAAATTCAATTTCAATGGCAAAATTTTCACCGAGAGCTTCAAGTGTCGCCAATGCACCGACACGGCCACCCCGGTTCCGCAGCCACGACCTTATCAAGTCATTTGCCAGCTCATCACTAACGTTTGGGGCACAGGTACTAAAATACAGAAAGCTGTTTTTCTTGCATGTTTTCGAATATAGTGTTGCGAGATAATGCATGCAGGTAGAGCTTTCGATGAGAATTCAAATGGTATACGTTGCATGAGGCTGGGCGCTTTAGTTCGGGCGTGAGATATGTTTTAGTGAAAATCGGCTAACCTGCAGCACTTTACTGTCCCCCGTTCGCATTCCTCGCTTTGCAACACGAGAATAATAGCTAAGATATGCTAAGCTAAGCTGAGTGATATGTCGGTTGAAGTTAACTGTCGACACAGCTAGTGATCAATCCAACGCTAAAAACCACTTTATTAATTGCTTTGTGAGGCTGCGGCGTGAACTAACCACAGTTTCATGAAGCTGAATATCAAAGCATGTGCACGGAAAATATCGCACATACACATACACACACACACACACACACACACACACACATTATATATATATATATATATATATATATATATATATATATATATATATATATATATATGCCACAACGGATGGATACTGTCTGACCTGTGATATTACCCCATAACATGTCACGTTACACCGAGCGAGTGACGTCACCGGTGCCGACATCTCGTCCCGACTGCGTCACCCACCGTTCCGGCGCTGTCGACCAGAGGCACGCAGAGGTGGAACACCTTGCACTGGTTGGCCACGTCGGCGTAGTAGCCGAACGGCCGGCCGTCGCAGCTGAAGGTCTGCACCAGGCCGGGCACGATGTCCTGGTGGCCGTCCGGCAGCTGGTACTGCGGCGTCGCCATGGCGACCAGCAGGACGCCGAGCGCGGCGCTGAGCAGGCGAAACATGGCTGCACTGCTGGACCGACGTGGAAGAACGTGAGCTGCGTGCTGGCTGCCGAGCGGTAAAGAGCGGTTACGTGGCTGGGTGTCAGACGGCAGCCGCGGCCGGCCCCACTTCTGCTGACGTGCTGGCTGCCGAGCGGTAGAGAGCGGTTACGTGGCTGGGTGTCAGACGGCAGCCGCGGCCGGCCCCACTTCTGCTGACGTGCGCCGACTTCTGCTGGCTGCCGAGCGGTAAAGAGCGGTTACGTGGCTGGGTGTCAGACGGCAGCCGCGGCCGGCCCCACTTCTGCTGACGTGCTGGCTGCCGAGCGGTAAAGAGCGGTTACGTGGCTGGGTGTCAGGCGGCAGCCGCGGCCGGCCCCACTTCTGCTGACGTGCGCCGACTTCTGCTGGCTGCCGAGCGGTAAAGAGCGGTTACGTGGCTGGGTGTCAGACGGCAGCCGCGGCCGGCCCCACTTCTGCTGACGTGCGCCGACTTCTGCTGGCTGCCGAGCGGTAAAGAGCGGTTACGTGGCTGGGTGTCAGACGGCACTTCTGCTGACGTGCGCCCACAAAAGTACGGACGATGTCCACAGACCATTCGGCTGATTATGGCCGACGGCACGAGCGACGTGTGACGAAATCAGTTGGAAGGCCAGTGCATGCATAAGCTATGAACGCCCATCCCACCCCAGCAGACTGTCTCGACGTTTAATGCAGACCCTCGGTGTTAAATGCATAAAGCATGAGATGACAGCTCAACTTATAAGGAAGCGACGGTTCGCCACTAAGGTTCATGCATAAATATATATATGTGTGTATATATATATATATATATATATATATATATATATATATATATATATATATATATATATTCCTTGGTATGATCGAAACAAAGCAAGTGATATAATGACAGTGGTTATGGACATCGCATAATCACGCCATCATTTGGTGCGAAAGGCAGATCGTCCAGAAGTCTTATTTTGTGGCGAATGGAGAATATGACCCGGACTGGGAGTTACACTATGACAGACAGTTACACCGTGCCACTGTCTGGCTGCCAGTAAGCTGTTGAGAGCAAACGCCTCTGCAGCCGCCAGTGACCGTGGACCGTCGGCAGCGCGGTATAATCAGACCCGTGACATTGGGTCACGCCATGAGCCGGATGGATCGGCGCGTCCTCAGCCGGGACGACGGCGATGCAGAGCGGTGCTCAAGTCACGTACATGACACAAAGGCAATTTAGTTTGCAATGTAACTATTGATAGCTTATTTCCGCAACTACCTCTGTTAGGTACACACCTATAATAACCTAGTGCGGTGACAAAATTAAGCCGGGCCATTAACTAAAACATGTGACTAAATTATAGCTTCTATGAGTAATGAGCCTTACTCCATTTCTTACAGGTGATTTCAAACTGGTTTTATTTCTCACGATAGGAGTGATGCTCTTTGGACCTTGATGAGAGCATGAATGTGCAGCAATGGGAGAAATAACAATTTTCCCCTGCTAAATGCAGTATATCGTCGCTTAAATCACTCTGACACAGGCAATAGTAATGCTCACTTTCCCGATGAATGATAGACCGCAACACTGAATAATGAAAACGTGTATTTGCTCGTGACGGATGACTTCAGCAACTACATATTACGTGTAATAGGGCGCATGGGGACCAATGTCCGTATTGCACGTCATGTGCAGCAGGCATGCGGCCCATGTACTCGTAGCGATAATGCTTAGATTGTTGAGTGCTCATGCACAAATGCAACACCTACTGGCGCGCATCCATCAGGTGTCCGTTAGTTAATGTATGCGGACCCTTGATCTGCTGCAGCCGGGCGGGTAGCCGAAGGTCGGTGCGCTCCGCCCCCTGATTAATGCTTGCAATTCTTCCCGCCAGCCTGCATATCCAAGCAGCGAATAAACAGCTCGGGTTGTTCAGCATCCGGCTACCGGCGGGAAGTGCGTGGTGGCCTCGAGTGGCTGCTGCGAGCGAGGCTCGCTCGACACCAGTGCCCGTTTGAGTCGCACGGCCCGTCCAGGCCCGACCCCGAGGCGTTCCGGCCCGGCTGGGCGCAACCTGTGCCGGCCCCGGCCTGTGCTTGTCCAGTCGCGCTGAGATATTGCGACCCAGCTGGTGGGGTGTCCGACCCGCGGAGACACCAGACGAGGTGAGAGGGGGGGGGGGGTGCCGGCCGTGGTGTCTGTGAGGGCGGGACGGCTCCAATGTTGCCACGCCGCCGGCACCGCTCCGTCTGGCCGGACGGTACATGGATTAAGCAGAAAGCTCCATGCGTAAATAAGCATCGCATAGCGAACTTAACCTCGGGCCATCTCTGTAATGATTAGTCACAGCACGTCTTTGGCTGCACCTGCACGTGTGCATGTTCTGACTTGTCGGGATCGTGTCACGGATCCAGCCGCCGGGTGGGTCTCAGCTCGTCGGCCGGCGCTGTACAGTGTGGGAACAGTTACACCACGGCCCGCGTCACGGGCTCGCGTGTTACACCACGGCCCGCGTCACGGGGTCGCACGATATATTCTGGCTCGGTCGGCTCCGACGCCTGCCGTGCACTCCGCATACAACATGGGACTGTGCATCCACCATGTGGCATGCGACGGACAAGCGACGGGTTCCGCCTGATCCGAGGTTGGTCGGGTGTCGTCGATCGAGTCACTCCATGCCAGATGTGACTGTTGGAACAGGTGGCCTGTCGAGACCGACGTGTGGTGTGATAGGGTGCCTCGCTCCCGACCAGTGCGCGCCGCCGCCGCTGCTGGGCACCACAGACGCAGTTGGGCAGGCAGCTGGAGGAGGGCAACGTGTGGCTGGACAGCTGACTATCACGGTGATAGTGCGGAGAGGGACTTTGTGGCACGAACTGTGGAGAGACACGTAGCAGTGTCTGTGTGACGACTGCTGGGACTGTGGAGAGACACGTAGCGGTGTCTGTGTGACGACTGCTGGGACTGTGGAGAGACACGTAGCAGTGTCTGTGTGACGACTGCTGGGACTGTGGAGAGACACGTAGCGGTGTCTGTGTGACGACTGCTGGGACTGTGGAGAGACACGTGATGGTGTCTGTGTGACGACTGCTGGGACTGTGGAGAGACACGTGATGGTGTCTGTGTGACGACTGCTGGGACTGTGGAGAGACACGTAGCAGTGTCTGTGTGACGACTGCTGGGACTGTGGAGAGACACGTAGCGGTGTCTGTGTGACGACTGCTGGGACTGTGGAGAGACACGTAGCAGTGTCTGTGTGACGACTGCTGGGACTGTGGAGAGACACGTAGCGGTGTCTGTGTGACGACTGCTGGGACTGGGGTGGTGGTATGCCAAGGCGTCGCTGTTTTAGTTGCTCGTAAATACCATCAATAGATACTAAATACCAGCAGTTTTGTTTTCGAACATGCTGTCGAGAAGCAATGTTTGCACTGTGTATCACGAGTCAGGAGAAGAGGCCTCCCTTCATCCGGCACCACCATTTGAGAAACGTTCAGGTATGTCATCCGAGTAGCGCAGTGGCATTATGGATAACTTCTCGCACTGGTGAATCGAAGTTCAGGCTTGAAACAATTAACATTCAGGCTCATCCCAACTCATTCAAGCCTGACCTAGCAACTCATGGACAGCCCAATGGTCGATATGTATGGAAAGTCGTAGATATATCTAGTTCTATTCTATCATGCTTAATAAATATTAGTTTTTCGTTGTTACTTGGACTGAGCGTCTGCTGCAATCGACATATACCGGTAGCGAATGGGTGTTGACTTCTGAAAATTATTTGGGGAGCAAAATACATGAAGGCAATATGGCAGGCCGAAATGGATTGGGGGCACACTCCATAGAGTCACATGCTAAAAGTTTAAATTATTGGGCGGGGGGCAAAGCCAACAATGAGGGGACATTTGCCCCCTCAAAAGTATTTAAAAAAACAACACTCCTGCGGTAGTGGCACTTCAATGTTAATTGAGATAAAGCTGATTTACTGTAGTTCATTTATGGCTATGACAACTGGGGTTGGCATTCTTAGAAAATACACGCCCCCCCCCCTCTCTCTCCTCCCAGCAAACCGGTAAAATACAGTATATTTCCATCAGCTGGGCAGTGAAAATGTGAACAATTGGATTAACACCCTGCCATTCTCCACACATCAGCAGACTGATTCGTGCGACCACTCGCACGATCAAACGCGCCATGCCGTACACGGCTGGGATGTCGCCGTATCCCGCCGGCCCGTGATAGGCCCATACGGTATACACGCTCGGGCTGCATACGACACGGCGGCGACGGCACCGGCTGACTTGAGAGGCTGCCGTGCCGACCGGCACCGCCGCGGCCTCCTGGTCTCCGGCGGCCCGCAACGGCCGTCACCCGGACACACACGCCGGCGGCTCTGGTGTGGCGCTCTGACCAGTCTGGTGTGGCGCTCTGACCAGTCTGGTGTGGCGCTCTGACCAGTCTGGTGTGGCGCTCTGGCCAGTCTGGTGTGACGCTCTGGTCAGTCTGGTGTGGCGCTCTGACCAGTCTGGTGTGGCGCTCTGGCCAGTCTGGTGTGGCGCTCTGGCCAGTCTGGTGTGGCGCTCTGGCCAGTCTGGTGTGGCGCTCTGGCCAGTCTGGTGTGGCGCTCTGACCAGTCTGGTGTGGCGCTCTGGCCAGTCTGGTGTGGCACTCTGGCCAGTCTGGTGTGGCGCTCTGGCCAGTCTGGTGTGGCGCTCTGGTCAGTCTGGTGTGGCGCTCTGGCCAGTCTGGTGTGGCGCTCTGACCAGTCTGGTGTGGCGCTCTGACCAGTCTGGTGTGGCGCTCTGGCCAGTCTGGTGTGGCGCTCTGGCCAGTCTGGTGAGGCGCTCTGACCAGTCTGGTGTGGCGCTCTGACCAGTCTGGTGTGGCGCTCTGACCAGTCTGGTGTGGCGCTCTGGCCAGTCTGGTGTGGCGCTCTGACCAGTCTGGTGTGGCGCTCTGGCCAGTCTGGTGTGGCGCTCTGGTCAGTCTGGTGTGGCGCTCTGGCCAGTCTGGTGTGGCGCTCTGGCCAGTCTGGTGTGGCGCTCTGGCCAGTCTGGTGTGGCGCTCTGGCCAGTCTGGTGTGGCGCTCTGGCCAGTCTGGTGTGGCACTCTGGCCAGTCTGGTGTGGTGCTCTGGCCAGTCTGGTGTGGTGCTCTGGCCAGTCTGGTGTGGCGCTCTGGCCAGTCTGGTGTGGCGCTCTGGCCAGTCTGGTGTGGCACTCTGGCCAGTCTGGTGTGGTGCTCTGGCCAGTCTGGTGTGGCGCTCTGGCCAGTCTGGTGTGGTGCTCTGGCCAGTCTGGTGTGGCACTCTGGCCAGTCTGGTGTGGCGCTCTGGCCAGTCTGGTGTGGCGCGCTGGCTGAGTCTGGTGAGGCGCTTTGGTCAGTCTGGTGTGACGCTCTGGCCAGTCTGGTGAGGTGCTCTGGCCAGTCTGGTGTGGCACTCTGGCCAGACAAAGCAGCGTGTCGCGGGACGCCCGCAGTGATGACCGCGCCGAGCAAGGTGTTGGCTGGTGTGGCACGCTTGTAGCCCAGGTCTCAAGAAAGCGCCAACCAATTCCAATCGAGTAAAATAGCGAAACATGCTCACGTGTAATGCAGTGATTCGGAAAACTTAATGTGGGTTATCTGTCAGCTAAGCACCCCAACGCTATAAAACAAAGACTGCGCACAGAACTCAGAAAATTCTTCATGTTCATTGAAAGGTAAAATCTTTCGGAGAGTATGTGCTCACGCTTTGCTGAGCTTAGGGATATTTATAAGCACATGTTTACTACTGAGCTTAAAAGGGGGATAACTGGTGGAATATCAGGGACAGGATTACTATGTTCTATCTTGTATCACAACTTAACAGGCAAAATGGCATGCCGTTGTGCTAAGTAGTGCCGTGTGCCATGCTTTCTTAGTTATTATAATAATAGTCATGCCAGCCATTCTCCAACTTATGAACACGTTAACTATATTATGCGTATTCCGCACAATTTCAGCACATCATCTAAGCTGAAGTACCGAAAGGCCAGCATGTGTGCATGTATTTCAGTTCTAACTGTATGCAGACCCAAATCATAATGCTGACAACCTCCACTCCATTTCATGCCTAAATGCATGCAATCCTAAATCATAATGCCGACAACCTCCACTCTCAGTACGCCCATGTAATTTTCATAAAAGTGTTTTAAAAAGTACGCAATTCCGTGCTCGGCCTGACGACCAGGTATTGAACTCTCACCCAGAAGCATGCGCAGAATTAGTGACAACATTGCGGCCCAGCGATCGTACATACTTGCAGCGACACGTCCAATGGGTGCATGGGGTGGGTGGCACAGAACGCGTCCAGGCCGCGCTGGCTGGTGTTCGTGAGCTATACGCTGAGAGAACAAAACGTCCAGCTCACATGTACTGGGGGAGTGGTGGAGGCGACGACCGCCTCCCTCGTGAAACGTCGGGTTAATAAGCCATTCAGCTGCCTGGACACGTAATCAACTGCCCCCCTCCCCCCCCCCCCTGGGTCTGGTCGTTGTAGGCGGAAGTGCGCAGCTGCGAGGCGCCACGGCAGCACCGCTACCGTCACCCTGACCCTGGCGACTCGGCAGTGACCTGTGACCTTTGGTGGCTCGACCCAACACAGAGATATCTGGCGGCCAGCTATGGTGAACCAGCCGCGTGCAGAGGTGGTATGCTGATGTTCGTCATTTCCAGGTTAATTTATCTTCTACGGCTCAAACTTTAGAGTTTAGTTACCAGTAATGCCGGCCACCATATTCGAGTTAATGTTAGCTTGTTGGTGTTGACTAAGCTGCATGAGAACCGCTGACCAATTGCAGATTGCGGGCACACGTCGTTTATTGCCAAATGTGGCAATGCATGAGGTTCGCATTGTGTGGTGATTGTGATAAATGCATGTACAACTGCCTGTACCATAAAGTATAGAGTGTGTGCATTCCCAGTGCATGCACCCAATTCAATGCGAAATCAACCAAAGACTTCTAGAGTAAAAGAGACCTGAAATACCTCCAGGTTCTTACACCGAAATATCACGAAGCAATCTACCACGATCTCCAACGTCTCCAACGATCAGCAACGAAGCATTACGACAAAATATAAGCCTACGATCACCAATACAAAAATAGGCATGTAAATGACTAAAGTAAAGCGTGACTACCTTTCGAACAAAAACTTCGCGAACAAATTGACATATGGTCTTAACTATGTGACTTTTTATCCTTTGGAATTTTTCTTCACATTTTGATCTTTCCCAATTTTACAAAAATAGGCATGTAAATGACTAAAGTAAAGCGTGACTACCTTTCGAACAAAAACTTCGCGAACAAATTGACATATGGTCTTAACTATGTGACTTTTTATCCTTTGGAATTTGTCTTCACATTTTGACCTTTCCCAATTTTACTTTTATCCATTTGGACTTTTTGCTTTTCAGCATATTGTATTTTGACCATTCTTCCTTTAGCATTTTGTCCTGGATCCTGTCCAGCCGCAGCCGGTGCTGTCCTACTACCTATTGGTAGCTACACGCAAACATATGGAAAACCTGGCTCCAAATTCCTCCTGGCGGAAATTCGCCACCGTACAGATGCAGTTTGTGCATGTGAAGCGAGCAGGCCTCAGCCATACGTCGCTGTGCAAAAAAAAAGAAATGTCTAAAGAAAGAAGAAAATCGGCTTTGGGCACAACATAAGGCAGCAAATCTAGCTGTGCAATCATCATAAGTACGAGTTCATTGGACGCAACAAAGCTATATCTATTAAAATGCATTGCTTAACATTTAAAATAGTCCATGAGAGCTTTTTAGCGCTAGTATCTACATACTTCGCACAAACGAACTTAAAATGGTTTGTCTTCGCGACAGCCTGTGTAGTGTGTCCTACCCCCTACAACGGGGTAGGACACACTACACAACACTGGAAGTGTGGGCCCCAGCCACCACGCACCGATCGGCCGGCCGGCCAGGCAGTGACCGCACTCCTGCGAGATCGCCGCGCTATGCGACACCCCACCCTGGAGCCGCCGACGCACACCCACCTGAGGATGTTCCGCAGGGAGCGTCGTCGCCAAACAGACGGCCGACATCATGGTCCCGCCGTCTAATACCATCCTCTGCCGCCGACGACCTTGAGCGGTGACGTCATGGTCGCTTGGCCCGTCGTCGGCCGGGCTGGCGGCGGCGGCGACGGCGGCGATGGCGGCGGCGACGGCGACGGCGGCGACGACGGCGACGACGACGACGACGACAACGTTGGTCGGCGCGGGAGCCGATCGCACCCGCGGCATCTCGTCCCTTCCTGCAACACTAGATTCTCCATTGTTGACTTCAGGACTCTGGTTGAATGCTCCGATGCACTTGACCTTATGGTTTTAGAATTACGGTACATATTGGAGAAGAGTTGACGTTGAACGATGCGTCATCATCATGTGGACTGCAAGTTGCCGGATGCTTTTTTAGACTAAGGGTTTGTGTGCATATATGTGCGTGCAAAAGCGCATTGTGTTTGTTCTAGGAGAGTGTCGATGCTACGAATCGTTTGCTTGAGTTGTCTTTGTATCATGCGATATTAAAACGGCATATTTATCTGGTTTTAGCTAGTTCATTGTTCATCGCTGACGATGTCACTGTTCGATGAAGAAACCTTTTGTAGCATCATTTCGAGATAAAAACATCCTACCGCACCTGGACATTTATCCTCTGGACATTTATCGTTGAGGTGCTCGCGTTCTTAAGGGCTGATATTTATCTCAAAATAAACTCATTTAGGCAAAGAAGCATATTTTGCACCAGTATGTGCACAATGCATCTTCGCTGTTATCCAAAGAATGGTATTCAGGCCATGTCCCCCCTCCCCCCAGTGGAATAATTTAATAAATGTTATTGCTCCAAGCATAGACACATTGTATCCAGAATAATGTGATTTAATGTGCGCTTCCCCCCCCCCACACACACAAAAACCGAATCTGTCTAGTTTTTCGATTTCTGACAAAATTGTATGCATTTTCTTGCCTGAGACTACCTAGTAATTCCGAAAGTGGTTTGACCTCCTCACATCAGTTACCTTGATCTGCTATTGTGCACGGCAGAACGTAGTTAGCTATGGGTGTTAAGCTTCAAAGCACTCAATGGTTAAATAGTTTTTTTTTAACTTTTCCTCTTTTGGAACCGGTTTTCGGGCAACAGAAAGAAATGGTGTTCGTGTCATGATTCATCAGTTCATGAAAGACTAATGGATGTGTCGCTCAACAGCCAATCAACCGAACTACAATCGAATTATTGTGACGCTTTACAACGCCCATTATTACGCCACTCATCTGCCATTAGCAAAACAAAGAGCTACCATCCACAGTTCACATCGACTATTCATAATATTGGACTGCTGGCGTTGGGAAACGAGTGTGGCCTCCGCTCGACTCCAGGGATGACTTTGCTTCGTGTCAGCGTGCATCAGCTGTGAGTGCGAGAGTCGAACCAGCTGATCCATTGGCCAATCATCTGCCATTGACCAACCATTGACCAACCATTGACCAATCATCTGCCATTGACCAACCATTGACCAATCATCTGCCATTGACCAACCATTGACCAATCATCTGCCATTGACCAACCATTGACCAATCATCTGCCATTGACCAACCATTGACCAATCATCTGCCATTGACCAACCATTGACCAATCATCTGCCATTGACCAACCATTTAACAATCATCTGTCATTGACCAACCATTGGGCAATCATCTGCCATTGACCAACCATTGACCAATCATCTGTCATTGACCAACCATTGACCAATCATCTGCCATTGACCAACCATTGACCAATCATCTGCCATTGACCAGCCATTGACCGATCATCTGCCATTGACCAACCATTGACCGATCATCTGCCGCTACCTGATCTGAAGACTGACTCCGACAACCGTACATTGCGACAGCAGTGTCGCATCTGCCACTGCAGTGTCCCATCTGTCATAACCGTGTCGCATTTGTCACAGCAGGGTCGCATCTGCCACATATCTGGGATGTCTTGCCACAACAGTGTCGCATATGTCACATCAGTTTCGCATCTGCCACATCAATGTCGCGTATGGCACAGCAGTGTCGCATCTGCCACAATAGTGTCGCATATGCCAAATAGTGTCGCATCTGACACATATATTGAGTGTATTGCCACAATAATGTCGCATCTGCCACATCAGTGTCACGTCTGTCACAGCAGTGTCGCATATGCATGGCTGGAATGGATTGCCACATCAGTGTCGCATTTGACACACAGCTGGAATGTCAAGAGGAGTTCGGTGGTGTCGCGAAAATAACTGAGTACAGCTGTGCTATTAATGGGAGTGATTGCATTGTGTTGGATGTGAAGTCAGAACGATTGTATTGTGTTGGCTATGAAGTCAGAACGATTGTATTGTGCTGACTGTAAAGTTCGAACGATTGTATTGTGCTGGCTGTTGGGACAGATCCATTGTATTGTGTTGGCTTTGAAAACAGAACTATTGTATTGTGTTGGCTGTGGAGACAGAATGATTGTATTGTAGTGGCTGTGGAGACAGGACGATTGTATTGTGCTGGTTGTGGAGGAAGAACGATTGTATTGTACTGGCTGTGGAGACAGAACGATTGTATTTTTTGGCTGTGAAGGCAGAACGATTGTATTGTGGTGGTTGTGCAGGCAGAACGATTGTATGGTGCTGGCTGTGAAGACAGAACGATTGTATGGTGCTGGCTGTGAAGACAGAACGATTGTATTGTGCTGGCTGTAAAGACGCAGTCAAGGGGATGCCAGGGCGAAGCCCCGCCCCTCCCCATCTTGGGAAAAATACACTTGATTAACAGGAAAGTTGTGGATTTACACGACGCCAAACGAGAAATTATCGGCTCGCTTCGCGCATGCGTTCTCGGTGAAAGGACGTTTTCCCATCGCCCCTCCCCCTTTAAGAAAATCCTGGCTGCGTCACTGGTCACCTGTGAAAGTCAGAATGATTGCATTGTGCTGGTTGTAAAGTCGGACTGAGCCACACGGCTTCATCGGTATTGTCTTCCCTTCAGACTTCATGGGTACGCAATGCATCTTGTATCCAGAATACTGAGTGCACGCCACAAGTCGAATCACCTTAAGCTTTTTTCAAGCAAAGGATCTGAGATCCCCTTCCTACACCTATCCCCTCCCATTTGGATCTTCACTCATGGTGGTTTGCAATGCCTCCGAATAAAAACATCCTTGAGAGCTTACAATGTGTACATACGGAACGACGCAGTGTGACAAATGCGATGGAATCTTTACAAGTCACCATTAATTCGCATTGCTCTTCGAAATGATGATTGTATGACCTTATACAGAGCTCGCTACAAATTGAAGCATATATTTGCCAACAAACTCATTTTGGCAAAAATCAGTGAAACTGGTGAAGTTCTGAAAGAAGATACCACATCGCTAAAAGGAATACCGGTGGTTTCAACTTGAAAATGTAAATATTTACGGTTGCCCTTACACGAGCTGCCAGTTTGAGATGACACAGCAATTTTCCATGGTGAAGTATTTATATCGACTCGACCGGGAGCTAGCTTCGGGAATGCGGTAGCGGAACTCGCGACTCAGACATTAATATATGCCATGCATTATGTACATACCATTCCCCATTTGCATGCATGACTCTGCTCGCCAGGACAGGGCAGGATGCGACTGCTGCTGGGCAGCTGAGCTGACACTCTGGACATGGCTCTGCTCGCCAGGACAGGGCAGGATGGGACTGCTGTTGGGCAGCTGAGCTGACACTCTGGACATGACTCTGCTCGCCAGGACAGGGCAGGATGGGACTGCTGCTGGGCAGCTGAGCTGACATACTGGACATGGCTCTGCTCGCCCGGACAGGGCAGGATGGAACTGCTGCTGGGCAGCTGAGCTGACACTCTGGACATGGCTCTGCTCGCCAGGACAGGGCAGGATGCGACTGCTGCTGGGCAGCTGAGCTGACACTCTGGACATGGCTCTGCTCGCCAGGACAGGGCAGGATGGGACTGCTGCTGGGCAGCTGAGCTGACACTCTGGACATGGCTCTGCTCGCCAGGACAGGGCAGGATGGGACTGCTGTTGGGCAGCTGAGCTGACACTCTGGACATGGCTCTGCTCGCCAGGACAGGGCAGGATGGGACTGCTGCTGGGCAGCTGAGCTGACATACTGGACATGGCTCTGCTCGCCCGGACAGGGCAGGATGGAACTGCTGCTGGGCAGCTGAGCTGACACTCTGGACATGACTCTGCTCGCCCGGACAGGGCAGGATGGGACTGCTGCTGGGCAGCTGAGCTGACACTCTGGACATGGCTCTGCTCGCCAGGACAGGGCAGAATGGAACTGCTGCTGGGCAGCTGAGCTGACATACTGGAATGCTCCCCATCAAGTGCATCCCGATACCATTGAAGCAATGTTCGCTCAGCTGAGAAAAAGAAACTCATCTCAACGGCAATATCACATTCAGGTCATGTCAGATTGACATAGGGCAATGGTATTAGTATAGGGTAATGCAAACCATGTCAATTCTAGTTTCAATTTGTGTAGTACATAACTTTGTCATCTAAAATAGTTAGCTAATATTCCAGGATGCAAAACACCAGCGATGTCCTTGGTACCGCAAAGCATGACCGCTCCCCAGGTGCTGGTTTTCGAAAACCCGAACATTGTTCAGTGAGCTGACATGTGAGATACAGGTGTGTGAAACTTGATGTAGTCTCAACTGCACAACATTTGAGCAGCATCACGCCGTTTATTTGTTGGGCTAGATTGGGGAAACACGGAGAGGGGAGGGGTCGGCTCGACTCCCCTTGTAGTGCAGTGGTAAAGACCTCACAGCAGCTACTCATGTTGTCAAAGGATCTAATCCGACCTACCACACAGATGCTGAAGTACTATTTGTCTACCTTTAGTGGATTACGGACAAGAGCCGAATACTTGCGTACCACAACTGCTTATATGGTACATACATGATAGCTAATGAAAACGTATGTCGCTTGACGACACCTTTCGAAGCCAAAAGTGTATACAGGGCCGTGGTCATCTCTGGATTGTTCCCACTTCCATTCACACTGATGCCCTGTGGAATCGGCAAGTTCAACCAGCAGGCATTTGGTTAATATCATACGCGTCATATATATTTCATGATGTAGCGTATGCACCGTAGTCTTTGGCAGTTAAAAAATGGTTAAAAAATACAACGAATGAGCCTGGAGAAGGAAATATAGAATTTAGCTCATGGTGATCAGATTATTCAGACTGCCTTCCAAGTTTTCTTTTCACAAGTAATGTAATATTTACGAGTGGAGAACACAGTGTGCGGAACATGGTACAGAGCATGCGATGGGAGAGAAGCCCATGAGTGACAGCTTCCAATTGCCCAGATCTGCGACATGTCGACCTATATTAAGCTGGCCTAGGAAGCCGACAACGGCCCAGCACCAACGAGTCAGATAGGCCAGACTGTGGCACTGGACGCACCACCAGCGAATCTAGGATTTCTGAATGGGGGTGCAAGTACGAACAAAGTATGATCATATATAAGGTATCCAATTGTGATGAAGCAACAGTGGTGTGGAAGTAGCTTGAAGCATATCTATATGCGTATTTTTACCTAAAATTAAAACTTTCAGCACTGTGGTTATTCATTGTCATGTCAATTTCAATCCAGGTCTGTTCAGTTTGGAGGGACGTGACCCCGTAAAGGACATGATCCCATTCCCTGACCATGTGCTTCAGTAGCGAAGTGCAATGCAAGGATAACTGGAAGTATAACATGCTGTGCATGGTCTTCATAACCATGAAGATATGTTCAAAATCAAGGTTATATTATCTCACTATATTACCTCCGTTTATGTTGTCAGGCACGCTCACTCACCGGGGCCGATGGGCGGGGGGGGGGGCTGGCTGCGGCCGCCGCTGGTTGGCCAGCAGGGGCAGATGACACCTCGACCTGTACGTGCGACTACACAGGGTCCCTGTGACCTCGGCCCCGGCGCCGGGGCAGGTGAGACCTCGACCGGTCAGTGCGGCTGACCAGGGACAAGGTCACGCGGGTCCCTGTGACCTCGGTCCCGGCGCCGGGCGGGCGAACTACAGGCTTGTCGGCCTGCACCACGGCCTGCACCACGGCCTGCACCACGGCCTGCACCACGGCAAGCAACACGGCCCGCACCACGGCCTGCACCACGACAAGCAACACGAGTAGCCGGAGCAGATCACCGCGAGTGGTGAGAGGTCGCAGGAACGGCACGTCAACTGGAAGGGCCACACCCAACTGGAGACAGCGAACGGCGACTCGGCGACTCGGCGACTCGGCGCCATCTGATCCGCGGCACGGCAACAGGTGAACGAACCACCCGACTCACTCGACCCGCATCCGTGACTGGAGTCGTGACACCTCGAACACTGGGAGGGCCTCGCACGTGGCCAACTCACTCGAACGCTCACCCACTCGTGATTGTCCAGCGCAGAAGCCGGCAGCTAAGGGTCGGTCGGATACGGAGAGTAGCGCCTGCGCCGGGCGATGCCGTCGGACGTAGATGAGCCGAGTTACAAAACACCGTACCAATCTCACACAGCCGTGCACGACTTCAACCCTCATCCACTGGAACGTGTGCTACTACTAATTTACTGCTAGCTACTGCTAACACTTGGCAGACCGCGTGAGAGGCGGTCTGGGCAATTACCTCCTTGCCCGCACGGCAAAGATCCCTCGGTGCTTGTCGACACGAGTAGGCCGAAACTCGGGCAGAATCAACATTATTGCCAACCCTTCTCCATCCCCAAGTACAACTTATCTTGCGGAGGAGTAAAGTAAACTAAGCTTGATCAAAAGCGTCTCAACCAGGTGGGAGACAGTCCTCTGCCCACCCTCCGCCTTCAGCACTTTTAGGTCACATGCACTATAACGTAAAACTCATTTAACGAAAATGCACACTTGCCTTAACTTGCTTCCAAAACCCACTCGCTTCAAAGGCGGCGCAAACGACCTCTATGGTCCGGCACGCCTCTAAGCACACGCAATCCTCCCCCCCCTCCCCTTTCCCGTCCGGCAATTCACGTGCGGAGCATCAGTAGCCGCTAAACAACGTGGCCCGTGTTGGTTTCGTCGTCTGTGCGTCATATATGCCAGAGCTCTCAGATGTAAACAAGCTACTTACCCGAACATACCCTGTCTCGAAACGTTGTTAGCGTTCCGGTCCATTTATTCACACTTGCACGGACTTGGCTCGTTTTTTAGCTGAGCCAGCCGATTGCAGCAGACAAGTGTGCCGAGTGAATGAACGTCCTGCTGACCGCAGTCAATTCCAGACTGTCTAGTCTATGCCGGTTTAATCCATAGTGCAGACTAGCTCTTCACTGAAAATATTTGTTGCGTAGCATTGCTATGCATAATTGCAAGTTTGGAACAAAAATGTAAATTTCGAGTTTTAAAATTAGTACTGAATAGTGAAAACACTGTTAATAATAGTATATAATAGTACTATTATATATCAATAGTTGCTTTAAAAAAGTTGTATACAAATATGGCACGTAACTAGTCGCATACCAGATTGCATGGCCCATGTTTAAAACACAGTTTTAGTTCATAGATCTAGCATACGAGGTAAACTAATCTACTATACAGGGGTGTAGGATCCTATTCAGTTGGGGTTGCTCCAGCCCCCCCCCCTCCCCCCAACTTCAGCTCAGCCCCCCCCTCTCCCTCTCCACAAACTTGCAGCTCAGCCCCCCCCAACCGGGCAGCCAGCCCCCCAGCTTTGGAAGTGAAACCCATGAAAAATTAAAGCAATGCTGTGTAGATAGCATTCCTTAGTATTGGTGGTGACTATCCACTTTGATAAATTTAAATCGTACAAGCAATCCTATTTTAAGTTTTCTCAAATAGATAATCTCACTGGTCATTTAGCACTGGTCGCAATGTAGAGTTTACTATGATGGTTACATTTTGTGGCTTGTCGTCCTGTTTTTACTCCGTTTTTATGGACTGAAATTTGAAGTATATAAATATCATAAAAACAATGATGAAATTAGGCACCATGCGAAGCGAAAGGGAAAGCTGTCGTTTCGGCACTATGTGGATTATCCATATTCGGTAGTAGTTTTCCGATAAACCATTCCGACCCAGGGCTGAGACCCCTGCTCCCGCCCTCACCCCGCCCCGGCCCCCACCCACCCAACTGATCTTGCGATCCTACACCCCTGCAAGTATACGATGTAAACTAGTTAAAATATTTCATAATACGTATGTCACATATCGAATCAAAATGTATTTTTTCTTCAGAATGAATCATTTTCACCAATGGGGTCATCAAGATATATGACACAAATTGCATCCAAATGAGGTTCCAGAAACATGAAAATTGGGCAAGCTATGTCTACCCCGGTTACCTTGAAAACTGCCCCTGTCTCCATGCACATATTGTGTGTACATCTTGAGTGCCACTCATTCCGACAACGGCTTGACATACTATTTTGCATACTTCCTGAGCAGAAAATGTGAAGCATGCTTTGCCGTGACTGAGGCGCGGAGTGCCGTGCCGCCGACTGTGAGCGGCTGCGCTCACGGAGCAGGGTCGGCCTGATTCTTTTCGGCATCCTGTGCGTCATTGTTCCATGGTGTGCTGTCACATAAACTGCACGCCACGAGCCGCCCAGAGACCGACAACAATGTAGGCGATGCACGGTGAAGTAGGACAGTATATCGTCATGCATATGCACTTAACATTCCACCAACAATTGCCGACGAGTAAGCTTATTTGAGTTGAAAAGCAGCGGTCTTCTGTTTCAAACGGATCGTTATCATTCTACATTGCTCATCCGCAGATGCGATATATCATAGCGATCTCGAAAGTTGGTGAGGTAAGAGCTTTTAAGCATGATTTCTTTTTCATCCAACCTACAATGCCTTATAACTATCTTAGATTTCGAACCGGCTGTTGCCTATCCCCCTCTGTGCTGCCGTGCTTAATCGCTATAGCAGGCATGCCTGAAGATGAACTGTCATCCTGACACTATGGGCGGCTGAAGATGAGCTGTTATTCTGACGCTGTGATCGGCTGAAGATGAGCTGCCATCCTGACACTGGGCGGCTGAAGATGAACTGTCATCTGACACTGTGAGCGGCTGGAGATGAACTGTTATCCTGACGCTGTGGGCGGCTGAAGATGAACTGTTATCCTGACACTGTGGGTGGCTGGAGATGAACTGTCATCTTGACGCTGTGGGCGGCTGGAGATGAACTGTCATCTTGACGCTGTGGGCGGCTGAAGATGAACTGTTATCCTGACGCTGTGAGCGGCTGGAGATGAACTGTTATCCTGACGCTGTGGGCGGCTGGAGATGAACTGTCATCTTGACACTGTGGGCGGCTGAAGATGAACTGTTATCCTGACGCTGTGATCGGCTGAAGATGAGCTGCCATCCTGATACTGTGGGCGGCTGGAGATGAACTGTCATCCTGACACTTGGCGGCTGAAGATGAGCTGTTATTCTGACACTGTGGGCGGCTGGAGATGAACTGTCATCCTGACACTGGGCGGCTGAAGATGAACTATTTTCCTGACGCTGTGAGAAGCTGGAGATGAACCACATGACCACATCTTGACGCTGTGAGAATGACCACATCTTGACGCTGTGGTCGACTGAAGATGATCTGTCATCCTGACACTGTGGGCGGCTGGAGATGAGCTGCTATCCTGGCACTATGGGCGGCTGAAGATGAACTGTCATCATGACGCTTTGGGCGGTGGCAGGTAACTTGGAAGCGAACCAGCCTGTACGTTAGGCAGCCTGTACGTTAGGCAGCGCTCGGGATTTAAACGCACACGTCCTGCAATAACTATAAAGCTGGTAATGCTACTCTCCGGAGTATGGGCGTCGCTACGGTAGAGGGACGGAGGACGTGTACACCAGCTTTGTGAAATGTAGCATTGCTCCTGTGACGTTTGGAAAAAAAATCCACCCAAGAGCCTTCCCATTCATTCCCCTCCTCACCCACATGCGTGGCAATGACTATGTCCTGGAGCGGGATGCTGGCTGAGGTGGGTGCTGGGCGGAGATGTCGTGAGCAGTATACCGGCTGAAGGTGGGTGCTGGTCGGAGATGTCGTGAGCAGTATGCCGGCTGAAGGTGGGTGCTGGTCGGAGATGCCTTGAGCAGTATACCGGCTGAAGGTGGATGCTGGCCGGAGATGCCGTGAGCAGTATGCCGGCTGAAGGTGGGTGCTGGTCGGAGATGTGCTCGGCGCCGACATGACACAATTGTGAACTGGCGTCGCCAGGGTGCCGAGCCCCGCCGCCAGCAGTAACCCACGGAGACTGCAGGGGCGACACAAAAGGCAGCACCGACATCTGCATGGCCGCACAAGAGGCTAGCACCTACTGCCGCCACAAAAACCGCCGATTATACGCGTGTCGTTCCTGCCGCCATTGTCAGTGGCCCGACGGGGTCGCGGCTGGTCGCCGGCGGGGGGGGGTGCGAGCTCGGTCACCCGTGGCCGCCACCCTGGCCACCGCACTGTGCGGCCGTGTCGGCACATTACTCAGCGCGGCGCTGGCCGTGAACCCAGCTGGCTCCGCTCGGCCGGCTGATGTGTTTGTTGTGTGTGCGCGCGGGCAGCGTGCGGCCGATACACGCGCTGATGGCACTCGGGGGCGCGCCGCTGTACCGCCCAGCTCGCCACCTCGATAAGATCCGGCGGCTTAGAGGCACTTGGGAGAGGAGGCCTCACTTATTTGATGGTGGAGACGTCGGCAAGAAGTGATTTCAAGTGGCAGATTGTAGAAGACTTCGGAAACCCGAAGGGTCATTACCGTTTGATTAGTCGGTCCTGGTTCGTATGGTTTGGTGAAGTAAAATAAAACGTCCTTCTGTTGTAGCACGTCTATGACATTCTGGAGATCACTTACCGCGTGTGTTGCGTGGCTCACAGACATTTCCATGGTGATGAGCACACGCAATAATTGCGTTGTAAGGGCATTGCACATTGTCCACGCGTCCGGCCACAACACCGGTCCTCCTCTGCCTCGCTCTCCGCGCCCGAGCTGCCGCCAGTCGCCGCTTCCGGCGCAGCCACTACCCGCGGCACCCACAATGGCCGACACGTCTGGACGCCAGTCGCCGCTCCGGCGCAGCCACTACCCGCGGCACCCACAATGGCCGACACGTCTGGACGCCAGTCGCCGCTCCGGCGCAGCCACTACCCGCGGCACCCACAATGGCCGACACGTCTGGACGCCAGTCGCCGCTCCGGCGCAGCCACTACCCGCGGCACCCACAATGGCCGACACGTCTGGACGCCAGTCGCCGCTCCGGCGCAGCCACTACCCGCGGCACCCACAATGGCCGACACGTCTGGACGCTCCTGATGTATTCCCAGAATGGGGGTCAGTGTCGTAAAGGAGACGCCCGGTGTAACCATGGTGACGGTATTTGTGTGCCACCCGTTGCCCAACTCGTCGCGGCCGTTTGACTGAGCGACTTCAGAATGGCTGAAAGTGTTTCACTGAGGAGCACCGTAACGGTCTGTGTCATCTCATTGAGGGAGAGGAGTTTGGAAATGATTAAGCCGTCTTAATGCGGTGCGTTGTATGCATATGGACCCGAGCAGTGGTTCGTCAGCTAATTAATTGCTCACAAACAGGGGCGGAGGAAACTAACGGGCACAAGGGCACTGCGCCCTCCCCTCCCCAACCCCTCTTAATGAACTGAAGCCACAAGATGTAGCATTGAGGCTATGTTGCTCAGTTCTAAGAGTACAAACGTGGTCGACGCCCCTCTCCACCCATCTTAAGTCAAGATGTTCCACCACTATTGCAGACAAATGCTTAATGCATTGACCGAAATCTCCACTTGTCACCTTATGCGTGAAATACATTGGACGAAAAGATGTTGCCACCTTCCATCACGACTGGTCGCATTGAGCACTTTTTCTTGACATCTTGCCCCGTTTATGCACCATTGCGTTGCATTAAAGCTTCGTCATCTTCCACCAGTGTCTCTATGACGTAATAGCCGAAAACGATTGCCCAGACATTGAGTGAGAAATGGCTACAGCCAGAACAGGTTATGGCATAGGCAGGTGATGCCGATCAGGTCCTCTGCAATTCAGTTGGCATCCATCAGACGAAGAGAACGTGGGGGGGTGAAAGAAGAAGAGTCATGCAATGAAAAAATATGTGCTCACTGAACGCAAAACGAGTCCAATTATATCCACCGTAATTGCATAAAGTACACCCGATCGAATTTACCCAAGCCTCGGTCACCAGCAGTGACCTCACGTCTGGGCTTCTGCTCTCCACTGCTTGCCGTGTCGGCAGCTCATTAAGACCAGGAGGCGGCGCGTGACGCCGTCTCACAGTGCCCCGTCCCTGCTAATTGTGTGCGGACGCCACTGACCGATGTGACTCGCCCGGCTGCGGCCGGCGGCGTGGCCGACACGAGCGACACGAGCGGCGGCCGCCAGCCTTGGCCGGCCGGCAGTAAAAGTGACGCGTCTCCGCCCGCCGGCGCTCCACCGTGGCCGGCCGGCCGACACGGCGTCTGACCGGGCCGCCCGCAGACGCGCCCCCGGCTGCCTCTGCGTCCGCTGTCGCCGCACGTTCGTCTGGCGAGGTGGCTGCCACCGGAGCTGGACCCCAAGTGCGTCTGGAGTAAGCTGTACGCTTTGCTGGGGTGTTAGGTTAGTATGTGCGTTCCGGAGACCACTCGCTTAGGCTGCTTGTGAAGATGTGTGGTACTATTTGGGCCAATTTTGGAAGGTTGTGATCGTTGGACGTTATGAACTTTGGAGGTGAATGAACCTTGGACGTTATTAATGTCCCTGTGCTATTCCAGTCAATCGGGATGAAGATACAGTCTGACTTTGTCGGATCGTGAGAAAGTGACTCGTTTGAGATACTGATGCGTTATTAATTGCTAGGTCATTTAGCTCTGAATATGTATGAAGAACTGATCAAAAGTAGCACATGGTTCATCCGATATGCATGTGAATGCCAAACATGATCGAGAGCATGCGGAGGGATCCCTCGCGAAGAGAGCACAACGCATGTCCATGAAAGTGTGAGCAACGAGGAACACAGAGTGTTAGAAGATAAGCTTAGTGTTTTGGAAGGGCATGGTGTGTACAACCAAATCAAGCTATCTTTATCCGCCCTCAGTCCAAGGTCTGGACCGCACGTGCGTTTGTCGCGCCACGTCGAGATCAGCCAGCGGGTCAGAGGTCGTGACCTAATGTCGCCTCCGGCATCGTCCAATATATCAGTGGGCGTGGCAGACAAGCGACGAGACCACCCACTTACTCAGGTGTCAAGTGGGTCGGATCTCTGCATTGTGTTGGATTGTGTTGGCAGAGAGTGCGTATTTCGTATGATTACTACTCAGTCTGAATATCATCAGTGTTTGTTTATAATCGCGGCATGCAGAAGGGTATAGCTATAGACGCGTTCGGTAAGTCGTGAGAGGAAGTAAGGGTGTAACTGATGCAGGGCGACACAGCACGTTCAGTCGATTAATTAGCAGATCCAATGGCACGACAGTGGTTCAAGCATGATATTCCACAGCTCGGATATCAATGCACCGGCTTTGGAGATGGCTGTTGACTGGAGCCGTATCCTGAATGGGTGCCATCATGGGTCAGGTACAGCTCTCCAAATCGCCAGGCTACCTGGTTCGGACGGATGGCAGAATGAGGACGCCGAGAGCGATAATGTGCAGCCGACGGTCACGCAACCTTAGGGAGTATGTCTTCACTAATGACCACCTGCCTACACATTACAGGTCTCCATGCCACGCTTCGGTGGAAGGTTAATTGGCACCTTTCGTTTATGATGCACGTGTTGATGCACAACACTTCGCAGGGTTGACGAACATAAAACAAGCTCACAGCCTACAATTGTGCTTAGATATACAACGAACGTTCCTTTGTCACTGCCCAGGCTGTTGTTTTCTCAACGTCCTATAGCGTAATATTGCATGATGTGTCGCAGTTATGATGTTCTGCGATGAGAATCGCCAACGACGTCCCTGTGTATACCGCAAATATGGTGCCATGAAGCTTAGTCCCTGACGACGTCCCTGTATGGACCACAAATATGGCGTCATGAATCTCAGTTTTCGTGGAGCGAATGGCGCCCATCTTGATAGGCGCCAAACTTACAAAGTCCAATACTTTGAAATTCAGTCAAGAGGAAGTGAAAGCAAAATTCCCTCTAAAGGTGACAAATTGCTAGTCGAATAAATGAATTGAAAGAATATAATTAGTCACGTATACTTAGTTGCTAGTCGCTTCATCTTTACATCGCCATTCAGAAGATTTAAAAGATCGCAACAATTCGTCATGCCCCCAGTGCCCGTCCCCTGGTATCCGCCTGTGGGCCAGATATAATTAATTTTACATTAATGAATTATTATGAATAACTAATAAATAATAATTAATAAATTAATGCCTATTTCAGCTATCAATTTAATTAGTAAAAACCAGGTTGCTTGACATCTAATTGTATGTACGATAGTGCGACCTTAAATTATTAGTAAGACAGTAGGTTGGTATTACAGTTGATATTTCTCGGTCACTTACCATCGCAGTCAATGCAGAAAATTATCCTGATTCAAAGAAGATTGCACAAGTTTGTATTAGGTATTTGTTTTTCGTGACTTTTCAACTGAAGAACACCATGGAAAGATTTACACGTAATTGGCATAAGAAAGTGCCAAAACTTCATAAAATGCACGATACCCCCTATTTACCGCCTCGCGCTCGAACGAGACGCCTGGGCGGACTTCGTTGCATGTTGTGTCGATAAAACGTCCCAGGGGCACGTTGAACGGGCTTACCTGCTGCCTGGCTTCCCGAGCGTGGATCTTGGCCTAATACAGGTCTCTTTGTGATGGTCTCGCTCAAAAACAGCTGAAACATCATGTTTGTATTCCTTACTTACTTAATTACAGGCACGGCGTCGACTGCAGAACACATCACGGGGGACTCAATAAAGCACATAAGCAAACCAGCCAAGCTCAAGCTCAAGCATATAACATTATTGCACAAGTACTGCTCTTAACCTACATATATCTAGTCACGATCTCAGTCACAAGCATATAAAAATACTTAGAGCTAGTGTTTCCATTTGTCTCTTTCTCGGTCCCTTGCACTCTCTCGGTGTCAGAGTTTCTCGATGGAGAACGGACCGACCGCGCCGGGCCTGGTCGGTGGGTGCGGCCAGCCTGCCTCGGCACTCCCCCGGTCTGGCAGATCTCGACCGCGCCGGGCCTGGTCGGTGGGTGCGGCCAGCCTGCCTCGGCACTCCCCCGGTCTGGCAGATCTCGCAGTGCCGCCGACGCCGACGTGGCACCAGCTGGCCAGACCCCCCCGCCGACGCTCATCTCGCGCTCCTCACACCACCGTGTCGCCACTCCCCCGGTCTGGCAGATCTCGCAGTGCCGCCGACGCCGACGTGGCACCAGCTGGCCAGACCCCCCCGCCGCTCATCTCGCGCTCCTCACCCACCGTGTCGCCACTTCCACCTCCTCGTCTGGCAGATCTCGCAGTGCCGCCGACGCCGACGTGGCACCAGCTGGCCAGACCCCCCCGCCGCCGCTCATCTCGCGCTCCTCACCCACCGTGTCGCCACTTCCACCTCCTCGCACTCCTCGTTTCCGTCGTCAAAGTATCGCGTTCCTCCTCCTCCTCCTCCTCCTCGTCACTTCTCGCTGCTCGACTCTCCCCGAAGGCTCCGCAGACTCCTCCTCCTCCACTCGATTGAGTGACGTCATCCGGCTGGCGGTGACGTCACCCTGGCAGTGTTGGTTGCGCGAGCTGCCGGCTCGCTAGTAGAAGCAGGCCGGGCCCAGCTCGATTTTGAACTGCTGGTCTCGGCGGCCGATGGAGCGCATGCCGATGTCGGTGAGCGGCAGCCGCTGGGTGCGTGGTGTCGTCACGCGGATCATCGTCTGCCCCCAGGACGACGGTGCCGTCTGTAACAGCGGGTCAGGTCAAACAGCGCCGGGTCAGGTCAAACAGCGCCGCGTCAGGTCAAACGGCGCCGCGTCAGGTCAAACGGCGCCGCGTCAGGTCAAACAGCGCCGCGTCAGGTCAAACAGCGCCGCGTCAGGTCAAACAGCGCCGCGTCAGGTCAAACAGCGCCGGGTCAGGTCAAACAGCGCCGCGTCAGGTCAAACGGCGCCGCGTCAGGTCAAACGGCGCCGCGTCAGGTCAAACGGCGCCGCGTCAGGTCAAACAGCGCCGCGTCAGGTCAAACGGCGCCGCGTCAGGTCAAACAGCGCCGCGTCAGGTCAAACGGCGCCGCGTCAGGTCAAACGGCGCCGCGTCAGGTCAAACAGCGCCGGGTCAGGTCAAACAGCGCCGCGTCAGGTCAAACAGCGCCGCGTCAGGTCAAACAGCGCCGGGTCAGGTCAAACAGCGCCGCGTCAGGTCAAACGGCGCCGCGTCAGGTCAAACAGCGCCGGGTCAGGTCAAACGGCGCCGCGTCAGTGCGTGTGCGCACCAGAGCGCTCAGCCGGAAACTGCAGGGGGGGGGGGGTGCATTCAGTCCGCGTGCATACTGCAATCGCTTAGGGATAAACAGCACTTGCAAGTCCGAAGGCGGTGTTTATAGTTAGTACCGGGCGTATAATGTGGTGACGCATCAGCATTTTGGCATCTGTCACAAACCATGTGCACACAAAGGACCAGGTAGTGAGGGAGCGGCAAAGACGAACGAATGACAGATAGAGTAAGCTCCGTCTGGAATTAGATGCAAATCGGAGCACACACCCACGTGCACGTATTCCTGCAATATTTCCAGTCGTCGATGGTCGTTGTGAGACAGAACACAAGTCGTCGATGGTCCTTGTGAGACAGAACACAAGTCGTCGATGGTCCTTGTGGGACAGAACACAAGTCGTCGATGGTCCTTGTGGGACAGAACACAAGTCGTCGATGGTCCTTGTGGGACAGAACACAAGTCGTCGATGGTCCTTGTGGGACAGAACACGAGTCGTCGATGGTCCTTGTGGGACAGAACACGAGTCGTCGATGGTCCTTGTGGACAGAACACAAGTCGTCGATGGTCCTTGTGGGACAGAACACAAGTCGTCGATGGTCCTTGTGGGACAGAACACAAGTCACATTGCTATGTTGTGTGAGTTCATGCCAAAAGGCCTATGCATAGATCCATTCAAACATACCAATGACTTGGATAAAGTATAAACAGGGTCAGCTTTCACTTGCTGACGTACATGTGGGGAACGAATGGCATTATATATGTGTTTACTGATGTATGGGAGATTAAGGGGTGATGTGATTGAAATGCATAACATCGTTCAAGGGTTAATAAGGTCAATTTGAACGATGCTCTACTATTTAGAGTATTACATAGGGGTCATCAATACAGGTTAGACAAGTCAAGGTGTAGGACAGTGAAGTGGCAACAGGTCTTCAGTTAAAGGGTGGTTGAACAATGGAATAGGCTGTCTGCTGATGTTAAAACATTTTGTATTTAATGTTTTATGATTCCTGTTTTGGAGTTCTAATTAGTGATGGATGGAGTGAGAATTATGCTAGTAGGTGTACACAGTAGCAGGCCCCATTAAGCACGTATGGATGGAGTTTGGAAATTATTGATGGGGCGCTCGATTCACGCGTGTGTTACGCGGGTTCAGGTGAATACGGCGAGATAGGCGGGTAGATAGGCATTGGTAGGTTTGTAGGATGCCAGTTGATAGTTACTTTGGAATTTAGGATGTGGTATTGGTTGAGGTGCTGAGCATCTATTGCTCAGGCTTATAGTATCTTCATCTTACAGGCTTATAACCCAGATGGCCTCCTGTGACTCTTGTTACGTCTGAGCACTTTAAGACTTTTTGACTCGATGACTTTATACAGAACGGAGGGAATTTCAAGAGAAATTGTAGTAATTGTAAGCTGGAAATTAAATCGAGAACAATGTAAAAATATAATGTTCACGACATGCACAACAATCCTTTGGGTGCGTGTTCTTTTTCATTTTCAGTACCTGACAAATGTGCTTCAATATTTCTATAAGTGACATATTTTAACAATGGAATATGATAAAGTGCATGTGTTCATCATTAGACGTATCAGGCAGTTGATGGTTGATATGAAAAGATGACGGCGCTGTGTTGTCATTCTGTCGCAACTGCCGCTGTGTTACTCCTCGTTGTGTCCAACTGCCGCTGTGTTACTCCTCGTTGTGTCCAACTGTTGCTGTACTACCCCTCGCTTTTTTAACTGCTGTTGTGCTACCCCTCGCTGTGTCCAGCTGCTGCTGTGCTACACCTCGCTGTGTCCAACTGTTGCTATGCTACCCCTCGCTGTGTCAAACTGCTGCTGTGCTACCGCCCGCTGTGTCAAACTGCCGCTGTGCTACCGCTTGCTGTGTCCAACTGCTGCTGTGCTACCCCTCCTAGTTGGTATGATGCTTCTCAGTTATGTTTTGCTAGCTCTTTTATACAGCTCAGCTATCTTCATTTGCAAGATGAAGATAGCTGGCGAACATCTACATCTCTGCGTAAATCCTGATACCTGATAGAACGTGAAATCGCGTGCTTTACGTAACGCACTATGGCAGCAATTATTTAGTAAAATATGGCGCTTAGGATTGACACTGCGCTCTCAGATTTGTTGACTAATTTGTACCACGATTTCATTGTGCGAAACCAGATTGCAACCATAACGCTCATCTTGTAAATCGTTTATACCGGACAGTTCCGATGGTCGCGCTTTTCTGGCGACCAGACGGCATGACATGCCGTACCGGACAGTTCCGATGGTCGCGCTTTTCTGGCGACCAGACGGCATGACATGCCGTACCATTGCTTTTCTGGCGACCAGAGGCAAGCCCGGACAGTTGATGGCGCCTTTTTCTGCACCACCTCTCCGTCCCGCTCAACTCGGCGGGACGCGCCGAGTACCCTGGTCATGACTGATCGGTCACCAAAGAGACGCCTTTAACACGCTGTCTCTGTGTCTGCCGCGTGCGTCAAAACGCTGAACCGAACAACCGCCTCGGGACGGACGCCGTCCATCAGCATTCCGGCCACCACGCCATCAAAACGTGTCGCGCCTCGTCATCAATCTCAGGAGACAGTGGACAGACGGTGAAGTCGCCACTTCGGCCGGCGGCGAACATGTTGGCGGAACATGGCGTCAACGCCGGGAGTCATACCTTGACATGGTCTGACATGGCATCCTGCGGAACTCTGCGTCAACGCCTGGAATCATACCTTGACGTGGTCTGGCATGGCAACCGTTCTCGTCTCACGACATCAGATCAAAGTTCCGACGTTGGCGATCGTGCTCGGCATCATCATGCATACACGCATCGCTTGCGCTATATGTGGAAATATGAACACGACGAGTCTTCATCGCGCTGAGGTCCGGCGAATAATAATGGCGTGCCGGCTGGTATGATCCCATATTCAGCTACGTATGCAGATGTGCGGGAACTCTGCGCTGTTAGCATGCCGACCACGAATAGCTGGCGGACTGTCGACATGTCATCACTCGGTGGCAAGGCATTGCGTCGGGACAGCCGTCCCTGCCTGGGGCCCCCGGTGGCGAGCGGCACCATCACTCATCGCCGACCCCGTCGGGCCCGGCCATACTCAGCCTGCCGACATAGCTGAATGGTGGTGGCTCAAGGACGGAGCGTACTGACCGACCGGCGGCTCTCCGTGTCTCCTCCGTCAGCCGGTGGTTGTCCCTGTCCCCCTCCGTCAGCCGGTAGCTCTCCCTGTCCCTCCGTCAGCCGGTGGCTGTCCCTGCCCCCTCCCCGTCAGCTGGTGGCTGTCCCTGTCCCCCTCCGTCAGCCGGAGGCTGTCCCTGTCCTGCCCCCCTCGTCAGCCGGTGGCTGTCCCTGTCCCCCCCCCCGTCAGCCGGTGGCTGTCCCTGTCCCCCCTCCGTCAGCCGGTGGCTGTCCCTTTCCCCCCCAGCCGCTCTCCTGTCCCCCGTCACAGTGGCTGTCCCTGTCCTCCCCCCTCGTCAGCCGGTGGCTGTCCCTGTCCTGCCCCCCCTCGTCAGCCGGAGGCTGTCCCTGTCCTGCCCCCCTCGTCAGCCGGTGGCTGTCCCTGTCCCCTATCTCGGGGCACGGAGAGGAGGGCAGCCCGTCAGGCAGCCAGACGCGGTATCGTGCGAGATCCGCCGCCGAGCCGCAGCACCGCGACACCCGGGGTCATCAGGGTCACCGGCGGAACATCGGCGGATGCGTGTCACCAGTCGTGCGCAGATAACCTCGCCGTGCCAGATGTGTGAGACCGCGCCAAGGCCCCTGCCGTGCGCAAGGCTGAAGCTACTGATGTGCCGAATGCGATAAAAACACGGGAAAGTGATGGAGAGACACCGATCACATGAGAATAAAAGAAAAAGACAGAGGAAGAGGCAAAATCAGGTGCAGAATAAAACAGACGGAATAATAGAAGTATAGAAGGATTGAAGTATTGAAGAGAATAGAAGTAGTAGTGGGGCCTGGGGGAAGAACATAGGTGGTCACGAGAAGGAGAATCACAATAATGTTGCATTAGGGAAAGAACCGAAAGTTAAAATGGAAGCAAGCAAGCCAACAAGTCACCTTCAATTCCGTTTTGCAAGGACACTGAGGACTGGATGACGTGGGAATCGAAAATCCGTCTCACCCAGCCGACGTTCTCTGCGCCGGCCCCATCCATCCGCGAAACACCGCACACCTGGCCACGCGGAACACCATACACCTGACCCGAGCAGCCCGAACATCGCGGCAGCCATTCGACTCCCTGGTTACTCGTGGCGAAGCCATCAGCTGGCGTTCGGCGCCGAATGGATCGTCCAGCCAGCGTCGGCATGGCGATATGCTCAGCCCTAGCCTGGGTTGTGTGGCAGTCCTCCTCTGTCCTGTCACATTTGACTGAGGAAGCCGGGGACAGTACAGCATGGTCATACTGACCTATGGCACCTTCTCTACCAGGGCGTCCTCAATCACAGCGTATCTTTTCTACCAGGCTCCATCCACGGTGATTCCATGTCACGGTTGAATACTTAGATGGCTGTACATAATCCAGTGTTTGCCCAGTGGCACCTAGTCTGGCGCGCACTACGCTCTCTCGACACCCGCTTTTATACCGTGCGTTTCACTTGCGGATAGACCGCGACGGCCCACAGCCTATGTAGCAATGAGTGACCGCCAAGCGATATCGCAATTGGCATTCCGCACTTTCAGCTTTGCAATGTTTCAGCTTGCGATGCATTTCCTGAAGCACTTGGTATGCCATGTGCAGATGGACTGCAATATCTGATCGGAGTGGCTATAGTTTACTTATTGGAGGCACTCAAACGTTCGGTGGAGTGCCTCCAATAATCACAGATTATAAAACGAGGTTTTATCATCAAGTGCATCCCATGCAGTTTTAGTTCGTCCGGTTTCGCATTAATGTACCCTCCTGATAATTGTACGCCGAATTCATTAGTTACAGTGGATTCATGCTGGCAATGATGACCTGTCCAATCACAAGTATAACAAGTTGGCATAGCATAATTTCTTGCTCATCTATCGATTGCCTCTTGATAGCGCGAGTAAAGCCGAGAGCACAAGATCAGAACTTCAGCTATTCATGGAACTAGAATGCATTCATGCCATCGGCATATCTTGTGGATAAAAAGCAATGTATGCATTCCACAATATTCGCCTGTCTCTAGCCCGTGGCGTTCGCTTGACGATGATCCGTCGCTGATGGGAATACCTAAAAAGCTCCTAATTTGAATCCTAAAAACGTTTAAAAGGAGGGTCGACCTCAACGGCCATGACTTTTGATCGCTGCCTACAGCCCATGCCCGAGACAGCAGCGATAGTCGACAGGTGGCTGTAACCGGAGCTGCCCAGACAACAGCAACAGCTAACAATCACCAGCAGTTGCCGACATTCCTCCAGCATACCCGTAACCTGCAGTGACATTCTTTCAGTGGGAGATCATCCTCCCAGTCTTCAACGGGCTGGCAGTTGCCTATACACCGCATGCGCCAGCAAAGGAGATTTTGGTGGAACAAGGCGGCTTGTTCTGCCCCCGGCTACACAGATTGACCTTGGCAGGGCCTCTTCGGACTCAATCAGGCCGAGAGCATTACCAACAGAGCCTGCGTCTCTAGTGGGCAGACGATTCAGGTGCGCCCGTCCCCACACCCGTGGGAGGGCAGAGCCTGCGTCTCGACTGTGCAGACGATTCAGGTGCGCCCGTCCCCACACCCGTGTGAGGGCAGAGCCTGCGTCTCGACTGTGCAGACGATTCAGGTGCGCCCGTCCCCCACACCCGTGGGAGGGCAGAGCCTGCGTGTGGTTCAGAAGTCGGATGTGCAGTGGCTTGGTTCCGACCAGTGCCGAGTGACCACTGACGGCCGGGGTGCCAGGGGGGGCAGCGGCTCACTCACAGCTCCGGGGGCCGGTGATGAGCGTGAGGTAGTGACAGATGACGACGGAAGCCCTGCAGGCGACCGCTGCCGACGGCCAGCCTGGCGCACCGGTGACCT
This sequence comes from Ashinkailepas kermadecensis, assembly GCA_034440615.1. Taxonomy (NCBI): domain Eukaryota; kingdom Metazoa; phylum Arthropoda; class Thecostraca; family Neolepadidae; genus Ashinkailepas; species Ashinkailepas kermadecensis. The sequence goes on along the minus strand of JAOTOM010004392.1, from coordinate 94,058 downwards.
GGTGAGGCGCAGTCCCTCCATTACCCACACGCCGAATGATGGGCCGTTTCTATGATTCGCTGCGATCGGACGTGCATCGGCCTGCGGTCAGGGCCGCTCGGAGTGACTGATTGGAGGTAATTGCACACAGGTCGCGCTGTCAATAGATTTATGAATACAAGTGGCGGCGCGTGATTTGCGGCTTCTGACAGACGGAGAAACAGATGATGCCATCCGACTCTGGGTGGCTAGGACTAGAAGGTTTGGCCGATCCAGCTGCTGCTGAGATTGGCAGCTGAAGACCATGACAATTGCACTCCATTAACTAGCTAATCTGGCAGTATGCCGAATGCACCGAGCCCAATGCGTCCAAATACCTACAGTCTGTCCAATGCTCGCACAGTGCACTGTGCCCATTTCAAACCAAATCGTGCAGCTCACTCTTCTTCAGTTGTGGAGGATACACTGACTAAAACCGTGGATACACTGGAGAGCTGGCAGTAGCGAGCAGAACATGCATTCAATAGACCCGAAACAACCGCTTGATATCGCAAATATTTGTCCGTGGAAGAGTGTTGATGCCCAGCGTCGACGTCCCGTCTATTGCAAGCCAACTTGCAATAAGTGGCTTGATCTGGTTGGTCGCCACTTCGACCCGGTCATTGACCCGGTCATTCAGCCGGTCATTCAGCCGGTCATTGAGCCGGTCATTGACCCGGTCATTCAGCCGGTCATTGAGCCGGTCATTGAGCCGGTCATTGACCCGGTCAATGCGAGACCAAGCTTTGTTTAGTTTATGTCCCGTCTGCCATTGCAATACTGCCGGCTATTGAGGACGGTATGCGTGTCCGGAGGCGGACACGCTTCTCTTCTTCTGTCCGGGTGCGGACACGCTTCTCCTCTTCTGTCCGGGGCGGACACGCTTCTCTTCTTCTGCCCGGAGGCGAACACGCTCCTCTTCTTCTGTCCTGGGGCGGACACGCTTCTCTTATTCTGTCCGGGAGCGGACACGCTTTTCTTCTTCTGTCCGGGTGCGGACACGCTTATTTTCTTCTGTCAGGTGGCGGACACGCTTATCTTCTTCTGTCCGGGGGCGGACACCCTTCTCTTCTTCTGTCCGGGGGCGAACACGCTTCTCTTCTACTGTCAGGGGGCGGACACGCTTATCTTCTTCTGTCCGGGGGCGGACACGCTTCTTTTCTTCTGTCCGGGGGCGGACACGCTCCTCTTCTTCTGTCCGGGGGCGGACACGCTTCTCTTCTTCTGTCCATGGGCGGACACGCTTCTCTTCTTATGTCCGGGGGCGGACACGCTTCTCTTCTTCTGTCCGGGAGCGGACACGCTTCTCTTCTTCTGTCCGGAACGGACACGCTTCTCTACTTCTGTCCGGGGGCGGACACGCTTCTCTTCTTCTGTCCGGGAGCGGACACGCTTCTCTTCTTCTGTCCGGAACGGACACGCTTCTCTACTTCTGTCCGGGAGGAGCGGCCGCTGCTCGCTGCCAGGTGTCGGGCTGTGGACGGCTACTCCTCGTCGCCAGGTGTCGGGCTGTGGACGGCTACTCCTCGTCACCAGGTGTCGGGCTGTGGACGGCTACTCCTCGTCACCAGGTGTCGGGCTGTGGACGGCTACTCCTCGTCACCAGGTGTCGGGCTGTGGACGGCTACTCCTCGTCACCAGGTGTCGGGCTGTGGACGGCTACTCCTCGTCACCAGGTGTCGGGCTGTGGACGGCTACTCCTCGTCACCAGGTGTCGGGCTGTGGACGGCTACTCCTCGTCACCAGGTGTCGGGCTGTGGACGGCTACTTCTCGTCGCCAGGTGTCGGGCTGTGGACGGTCACTCATCGCCGATGATCCGGGCCCGACGCCGTGTGGAGCATCGCAGTTCGCCGCGCGGCGCAGCGACGTCACCGCACGGTCAGCGGCCGACGTCAGTGGATATGACGCGGCCGACGTCACCGCACGGTCAGCGGCCGACGTCAGTGGATATGACGCGGCACACGTCACCGCACGGTCAGCGGCCGCGCGGCGCCGCCGAGTGCTCTCTCGGCGCTCGCTGGCCGTGGCGAAATGTTACCGTCTGGGCGGCGAGGCCAGCCGCGGCCACAGCAGTGCGCCGCGTCAGCAGGAGCTCGGCTGGCGCGCTCACGGTGATGCTGGTCAGAAAAAGTGACGATCATCGCCATCTTGCAATACAGTAGCCAGTAGCTCACGGTTGAATCGCTTTCAACGTGACTGTCGTTGGGAAATTCTGAATGTATTGCGCAAATGAGCTCGATTTGACCCATCTATCTAACCAACTATTTTCCAGCTGTAAATGTCATATTTAAGTAGCTATATACCGCATATGAGTAACTATATACATTTGTGTGTATGCATGTATGTGCATTTGTGTGCATGAAATAACATCGTTCAAACGATGTTGCACAAAGGCGAAGGTCACCAGAACAGCTTTGACTAAAGATATCCGTTCACAACTGACACATCGTACCCGACCCCCATGCCCTCCGGCGCTACCCACCGAGGAACGCCAGACGCCGGCGAGCTGTTTTCCTGCTGTGGTGCTCAAGACACGGAGATTACGAGAATGATAGTCGGACCACACCGTGTCGGGGAGGCGCCACGCACCACCACAGCCCTGGGTGGTTCATGGTTGGAATAGCAATGCGGGAGCTTCCCCAAACTCCGGCGGTGGGCTTCACACCGGCCACACGTCTGTACTGAACAACACCGCCATGTTGCTGGCACATGTGTCCATCTTGCCGCCATAAAAACGCCGTCCTGTCTCCACTGGGCACTGAACACGCGCATTGTGAGCCGACGACAGACGTGCCAGTGAATGCACCGACAGGATCACGTGTCCCAAATTACAGGCAGCGCGCACGGAAAACGCGTCTCCGTCCTGGACAGCGCACACGTAGAACGCGTCTCCTATCTCGGAGAGTGCACACAGAGGACGGCCTCTGATCCCACAGAACACACGGAGAACAAGCACCTCGTCTCAGAGAAAGAACGCGGAGAAGGTGGCTTCGATCTCAGAGAGATTGACACGGAACGCGCCGACAATCACAGAAAGCGCACGTGGAGAATGCGAATTGTACGCTGGTGGGCTGAAGGTTGTCGGCTGACCCTGGGCTAAGTGGGTGCCGTACGGGACTTTTCGCAGCAAATAATTCAGAGAGGAGGTAGAAGTTGGGAAGTGCGTGCTCCAAGCCGGGATCCGGTGCCGCCGAGCGCTGAGCGCCCAGTTCGTGACCGAGCTCACCGTCGATGCCGGCCGGATAATAGCAAGGCGCTGAGGAGACACACTGCTGCGATCGTCCGCGCATAAATCCTACCGCCGCGCCGGTCACATGACACAGGCTCAGAGCTCACCAACCCGGAGTTGCCCCCCCCTCTCCCTCCGACAACCGATCGTACATCAGCGGGCGGCCGCGGCGCCATCGCGGTGCAGTGAGACACGTCCCCCCTCCCAGCCGGCGCCTCTCGCCATCCGTCCGGGCATCATCGCCGGCGCGTGCGGCCGGCCGCCGTCGGACTAACATTACGACAGCAGGTACTGTCACGGTGCCACGTCACGGACACACCGGCAAGGTGGTGGCGGCGGCGGCGGCGGCGGCGGCGGCGGCGCACGATCCCGCCCCGCCGCTGACGGCCGGCGGAGGCGACCCCCACCGACGGCCATCTGAGGCCCTGGCGTGACCTTCGGCAGCAGCCGGTGACAGCGACACGCAGCCAGCGATATGCGCCCGGGTCAGCGGCAGTGTGTGAGGTCGGCGACAAGGGCATGACTTGCCGCATGGTTTGTGAGAGCAGCGCTGGGCAAATACTGATCGGACGTGATTCGTGTGTCTTGTGGCTGCCACAGCACCGGGGGAGAGTGGGCTTAGATGCGTGCCGGACAGTGGTGGTTATTGGTTTTACGACACGTCGACCCTTGAGTCATGTCCCGTTGCCAATCTCTCACGCCGATTGGCCGCGGGTCAATAGTAGTGACAGGTAAGACTCGAACCACCAATCTTTCGATTGTGAGACGGGCAACTTACCCATAGACTACTCATTGAGGCCATTTGCGCCGCCTTTAAAGCGAGTGGACTTTATAAGCAATTATAAGGCACGCATACTCTCAGTTACGACTCCTTCCTGCATAAGAGGATATTGCAATACAATATCGAAACCGTTGCACAGGAGTGCGGCAGTGTTCATTGCCCATGTAAACGCCGTTCCGAGAATTCATGAATGAAAGTTCCTAAATAATTACTTGATGAACGTAAAAAGCTTACAACCTAAGCTTGAAACTTAAATGTGACGGTAAACTTAGGAACGGGAACTGATAATCAGGTGCAAAGCTGTCAAGCAGCATCCAGTATTTACAAATAACAACACAGAATAAGACAAAACTATATGATTTCCCATCACAAACACCAGCATGGAAGTAATGATTCAGCATTGTCTCGAGACTCGCTTTAAAGTTCGATACAGGGTGAACGGAATTTCTGAAGACACCTGAAACGTACATGTTCGCGTGAATCGTCCAAGCAAACTACAACGCTGGCTCAATAAGAGTTCCAAGGTCACACACTTGCAAGAGCCCAGTGCGAAGCGATCAAAATTACTCAGAAACTTGCAGCAGAATGAACAATGCTAGGTAAAATCGCTCAGAAACTTGTGGGGCGGACAAGCGGCATCTCGGTGCTCCTATGCTATCGAGATACCGTTAAATGCTTCACATGAGTCCTGATACCACACTTGAAAACCACCAATTCTTCCCCGAAATTCCTCTGGACATTGTACGACCACCTTAGGCTCTGAGACCCCTTCGGCTCAAATAATTAGCGTTGAGGTACTACTACAGTTCACTGACGCTGCCCGACTGGAGCCCTACATTTTCCACGGTCTTCATTTTACGTCTTCCGATAACTCCCCACAGTGACACGTCTCCCGATAACTCCCCACAGTGACACGTCTTCCGATAACTCCCCACAGTGGCACGTCTTCCGATAACCCCCACAGTGGCACGTCTTCCGATAACCCCCACACCGTAGCACGTCTCCCGATAACCCCCCACAGTGACACGTCTCCCGATAACTCCCCACAGTGACACGTCTTCCGATAACCCCCCCACAGTGACACGTCTCCCGATAACCCCCACACAGTAGCACGTCTCCCGATAACCCCCCACAGTGACACGTCTCCCGATAACCCCCCACAGTGGCACGTCTTCCGATAACCCCCCACAGTGACACGTCTTCCGGTAACTCCCCACAGTGGCACGTCTTCCGATAACCCCCACAGTGACACGTCTTCCGATAACCCCCCACACAGTAGCACGCCTTCCGATAACTCCCCACAGTGACACGTTTTCCGATAACCCCCACAGTGACACGTCTTCCGATAACTCCCCACAGTGACACGTCTTCCGATAACCCCCCACAGTGACACGTCTTCCGATAACTCCCCACAGTGACACGTCTTCCGATAACTCCCCACAGTGACACGTCTTCCGATAACCCCCACACAGTAGCACGGCTTCCGATAACCCCCCACAGTGACACGTCTTCCGATAACTCCCCACAGTGACACGTTTTCCGATAACCCCCACAGTGACACGTCTTCCGATAACTCCCCACAGTGACACGTCTTCCGATAACTCCCCGCAATGACACGCCTTCCGATAACCCCCCACAGTGACACGTCTACCGATAACTCCCCGCAATGACACGTCTTCCGATAACCCCCCACAGTGACACGTCTTCCGATAACTCCCCGCAATGACACGTCTTCCGATAACCCCCACAGTGACACGTCTTCCGATAACCCCCCACAGTGACACGTCTCCCGATAACTCCCCACAGTGACACGTCTCCCGATAACCCCCACACAGTAGCACGTCTTCCGATAACTCCCCACAGTGACACGTCTCCCGATAACCCCCCACAGTGACACGTCTTCCGATAGCCCCCACATAGTAGCACGCCTTCCGATAACCCTCCACAGTGACACGTCTCCCGATAACTCCCCACAGTGACACGTCTCCCGATAACTCCCCACAGTGACACGTTTTCCGATAACCCCCACAGTGACACGTCTTCCGATAACTCCCCACAGTGACACGTCTTCCGATAACTCCCCGCAATGACACGCCTTCCGATAACCCCCCACAGTGACACGTCTACCGATAACTCCCCGCAATGACACGTCTTCCGATAACTCCCCACAGTGACACGTTTTCCGATAACCCCCACAGTGACACGTCTCCCGATAACTCCCCACAGTGACACGTCTTCCGATAACTCCCCACAGTGACACGTCTCCCGATAACCCCCACACAGTAGCACGTCTTCCGATAACTCCCCACAGTGACACGTCTCCCGATAACCCCCACATAGTAGCACGTCTCCCGATAACTCCCCACATTGACACGTCTTCCGATAACTCCCCACAGTGACACGTTTTCCGATAACCCCCACAGTGACACGTCTCCCGATAACTCCCCACAGTGACACGTCTTCCGATAACTCCCCACAGTGACACGTCTCCCGATAACTCCCCACAGTGGCACGTCTACCGATGACTCCCACAGTGACACGTCTTCCGATAACCCCCACAGTGACACGTCTTCCGATAACCCCCACACAGTAGCACGCCTTCCGATAACTCCCCACAGTGGCACGTCTACCGATGACTCCCACAGTGGCACGTCTCCCGATAACCCCCCACAGTGGCACATCTTCCGATAACTCCCATAGTGGCACGTCTTCCGAATAACTCCCACAGTGGCACGCATGAGAAGAGCCACCCCGGAGCCAGAACAGCGGGCAACAATGCGGGCAACAACCGCCGCCGGTCCTTCCACGCAGGCTGACCCCGTCGGCCTTCACGGGGCGGGCTCCACGCGCATGGAACGGCGGCGAGTCGGCTGGCGGCCGGGCGCTGATGCAAACTCGACCTGTGCCAACGACGTGGCGGCGGCGGGAACACTGAGTCGCTCCTTTGTTTCGTCAGGCGGGGAGATTGCAGTGGCAGCGCCTCAGACAGAACTCAGACGCGCCGTAAAGGTGACAGGTGTGACAGGTGTGACAGGTGTGAAGGTGACACAGGTGGCAAAGGGCACATAACGCAGGTGTGAAGGTGACAGAGGTGACAAAGGGCACATGACGCAGATGTTAAGGTTATACAGGGGATAAAGGGCACAGAACGCAGGTGTGGAGGTGACACAGATGACAAAGGGCACACACAGGACGCAGGTGTGGAGGTGACACAGATGACAGAGGGCACAAACAGGACGCAGGTGTGGAGGTGACACAGATGACAGAGGGCACACACAGGACTCAGGTGTGGAGGTGACACAGGTGACAGAGGGCACAAACAGGACGCAGGTGTGGAGGTGACACAGATGACAGAGGGCACACACAGGACGCAGGTGTGGAGGTGACACAGATGACAGAGGGCACACACAGGACGCAGGTGTGGAGGTGACACAGATGACAGAGGGCGCACACAGGACGCAGGTGTGGAGGTGACACAGATGACAGAGGGCACACACAGGACGCAGGTGTGGAGGTGACACAGATGACAGAGGGCACACACAGGACGCAGGTGTGGAGGTGACACAGATGACAGAGGGCGCACACAGGACGCAGGTGTGGAGGTGACACAGATGACAAAGGGCACAAAGGAGGGAGGTGTGGAGGTGACACAGATGACAGAGGGCGCACACAGGACGCAGGTGTGGAGGTGACACAGATGACAGAGGGCACACACAGGACGCAGGTGTGGAGGTGACACAGATGACAGAGGGCACACACAGGACGCAGGTGTGGAGGTGACACAGATGACAGAGGGCACACACAGGACGCAGGTGTGGAGGTGACACAGATGACAGAGGGCACACACAGGACGCAGGTGTGGAGGTGACACAGATGACAAAGGGCACACACAGGACGCAGGTGTGGAGGTGACACAGATGACAGAGGGCACACACAGGACGCAGGTGTGGAGGTGACACAGATGACAAAGGGCACACACAGGACGCAGGTGTGGAGGTGACACAGATGACAGAGGGCACACACAGGACGCAGGTGTGGAGGTGACACAGATGACAGAGGGCACAAGGACGCAGTGTGGAGGTGACACAGATGACAGAGGGCAGGTGTGGAGGTGACACAGATGACAGAGGGCACACACAGGACGCAGGTGTGGAGGTGACACAGATGACAGAGGGCACACACAGGACGCAGGTGTGGAGGTGACACAGATGACAGAGGGCACACACAGGACGCAGGTGTGGAGGTGACACAGATGACAGAGGGCACACACAGGACGCAGGTGTGGAGGTGACACAGATGACAGAGGGCACACACAGGACAGGGGGGTGAAAGAAAAAGGAAAGGGGGCACACAGACGCAGGTGTGGAGGTGACACAGATGACAGAGGGCACACACAGGACGCAGGTGTGGAGGTGACACAGATGACAGAGGGCACACACAGGACGCAGGTGTGGAGGTGACACAGATGACAGAGGGCACACACAGGACGCAGGTGTGGAGGTGACACAGATGACAGAGGGCACACACAGGACGCAGGTGTGGAGGTGACACAGATGACAGAGGGCACACACAGGACGCAGGTGTGGAGGTGACACAGATGACAGAGGGCACACACAGGACGCAGGTGTGGAGGTGACACAGATGACAGAGGGCACACACAGGACGCAGGTGTGGAGGTGACACAGATGACAGAGGGCACACACAGGACGCAGGTGTGGAGGTGACACAGATGACAGAGGGCACACACAGGACGCAGGTGTGGAGGTGACACAGATGACAGAGGGCACACACAGGACGCAGGTGTGGAGGTGACACAGATGACAGAGGGCACACACAGGACAGCAGGTGTGGAGGTGACACAGATGACAGAGGGCACACACAGGACGCAGGTGTGGAGGTGACACAGATGACAGAGGGCACACACAGGACGCAGGTGTGGAGGTGACACAGATGACAGAGGGCACACACAGGACGCAGGTGTGGAGGTGACACAGATGACAGAGGGCACACACAGGACGCAGGTGTGGAGGTGACACAGATGACAGAGGGCCACACAGGACGCAGGCTGTGGAGGTGACACAGATGACAGAGGGCACACACAGGACGCAGGTGTGGAGGTGACACAGATGACAGAGGGCACACACAGGACGCAGGTGTGGAGGTGACACAGATGACAACCCAGGCGCAGATACACAGATGACAGGGGCACACACAGGACGCAGGTGTGGAGGTGACACAGATGACAGAGGGCACACACAGGACGCAGGTGTGGAGGTGACACAGATGACAGAGGGCACACACAGGACGCAGGTGTGGAGGTGACACAGATGACAGAGGGCACACACAGGACGCAGGTGTGGAGGTGACACAGATGACAGAGGGCACACACAGGACGCAGGTGTGGAGGTGACACAGATGACAAAGGGCCACACAGGACGCAGGTGTGGAGGTGACACAGATGACAGAGGGCACACACAGGACGCAGGTGTGGAGGTGACACAGATGACAGAGGGCACACACAGGACGCAGGTGTGGAGGTGACACAGATGACAGAGGGCACACACAGGACGCAGGTGTGGAGGTGACACAGATGACAGAGGGCACACACAGGACGCAGGTGTGGAGGTGACACAGATGACAAAGGGGGCACACAGGACGCAGGTGTGGAGGTGACACAGATGACAGAGGGCACACACAGGACGCAGGTGTGGAGGTGACACAGATGACAGAGGGCACACACAGGACGCAGGTGTGGAGGTGACACAGATGACAGAGGGCACACACAGGACGCAGGTGTGGAGGTGACACAGATGACAGAGGGCACACACAGGACGCAGGTGTGGAGGTGACACAGATGACAGAGGGCACACACAGGACGCAGGTGTGGAGGTGACACAGATGACAGAGGGCACACACAGGACGCAGGTGTGGAGGTGACACAGATGACAGAGGGCACACACAGGACGCAGGTGTGGAGGTGACACAGATGACAGAGGGCACACACAGGACGCAGGTGTGGAGGTGACACAGATGACAGAGGGCACACACAGGACGCAGGTGTGGAGGTGACACAGATGACAGAGGGCACACACAGGACGCAGGTGTGGAGGTGACACAGATGACAGAGGGCACACACAGGACGCAGGTGTGGAGGTGACACAGATGACAGAGGGCACACACAGGACGCAGGTGTGGAGGTGACACAGATGACAGAGGGCACACACAGGACGCAGGTGTGGAGGTGACACAGATGACAAAGGGCACACACAGGACGCAGGTGTGGAGTACACAGATACAGAGGGCACACACAGGTGTGTGAGGTGACACAGATGACAGAGGGCACACACAGGACGCAGGTGTGGAGGTGACACAGATGACAGAGGGCACACACAGGACGCAGGTGTGGAGGTGACACAGATGACAGAGGGCACACACAGGACGCAGGTGTGGAGGTGACACAGATGACAGAGGGCACACACAGGACGCAGGTGTGGAGGTAACAGAGCAAACGACGCAGGTGTGGGTACACAGATGACAGAGGGCACACACAGGACGCAGGTGTGGAGGTGACACAGATGACAGAGGGCACACACGGACGCAGGTGTGGAGGTGACACAGATGACAGAGGGCACACACAGGACGCAGGTGTGGAGGTGACACAGATGACAGAGGGCACACACAGGACGCAGGTGTGGAGGTGACACAGATGACAGAGGCACACACAAAGCCCAGGACCAGATACAACACACAGGACGCAGGTGTGGAGGTGACACAGATGACAGAGGGCACACACAGGACGCAGGTGTGGAGGTGACACAGATGACAGAGGGCACACACAGGACGCAGGTGTGGAGGTGACACAGATGACAGAGGGCACACACAGGACGCAGGTGTGGAGGTGACACAGATGACAGAGGGCACACACAGGACGCAGGTGTGGAGGTGACACAGATGACAGAGGGCACACAGGACGCAGGTGTGGAGGTGACACAGATGACAGAGGGCGCACACAGGACGCAGGTGTGGAGGTGACACAGATGACAGAGGGCACACACAGGACGCAGGTGTGGAGGTGACACAGATGACAGAGGGCACACACAGGACGCAGGTGTGGAGGTGACACAGATGACAGAGGGCACACACAGGACGCAGGTGTGGAGGTGACACAGATGACAGAGGGCACACACAGGACGCAGGTGTGGAGGTGACACAGATGACAGAGGGCACACACAGGACGCAGGTGTGGAGGTGACACAGATGACAGAGGGCACACACAGGACGCAGGTGTGGAGGTGACACAGATGACAGAGGGCACACACAGGACGCAGGTGTGGAGGTGACACAGATGACAGAGGGCACACACAGGACGCAGGTGTGGAGGTGACACAGATGACAGAGGGCACACACAGGACGCAGGTTGAGGTGACACGATGACAGAGGGCACACAGGACGCAGGTGTGGAGGTGACACATACAGATGACAGAGGGCACACACAGGACGCAGGTGTGGAGGTGACACAGATGACAGAGGGCACACACAGGACGCAGGTGTGGAGGTGACACAGATGACAGAGGGCACACACAGGACGCAGGTGTGGAGGTGACACAGATGACAGAGGGCACACACAGGACGCAGGTGTGGAGGTGACACAGATGACAGAGGGCGCACACAGGACGCAGGTGTGGAGGTGACACAGATGACAGAGGGCACACACAGGACGCAGGTGTGGAGGTGACACAGATGACAGAGGGCACACACAGGACGCAGGTGTGGAGGTGACACAGATGACAGAGGGCACACACAGGACGCAGGTGTGGAGGTGACACAGATGACAGAGGGCACACACAGGACGCAGGTGTGGAGGTGACACAGATGACAGAGGGCACACACAGGACGCAGGTGTGGAGGTGACACAGATGACAGAGGGCACACACAGGACGCAGGTGTGGAGGTGACACAGATGACAGAGGGCACACACAGGACGCAGGTGTGGAGGTGACACAGATGACAGAGGGCACACACAGGACGCAGGTGTGGAGGTGACACAGATGACAGAAGGGCACACACAGGACGCAGGTGTGGAGGTGACACAGATGACAGAGGGCACACACAGGACGCAGGTGACACAGATGACAGAGGCAACACAAAGACGCAGGTGTGGAGGTGACACAGATGACAGAGGGCACACACAGGACGCAGGTGTGGAGGTGACACAGATGACAGAGGGCACACACAGGACGCAGGTGTGGAGGTGACACAGATGACAGAGGGCACACACAGGACGCAGGTGTGGAGGTGACACAGATGACAGAGGGCACACACAGGACGCAGGTGTGGAGGTGACACAGATGACAGAGGGCACACACAGGACGCAGGTGTGGAGGTGACACAGATGACAGAGGGCACACACAGGACGCAGGTGTGGAGGTGACACAGATGACAGAGGGCACACACAGGACGCAGGTGTGGAGGTGACACAGATGACAGAGGGCACACACAGGACGCAGGTGTGGAGGTGACACAGATGACAGAGGGCACACACAGGACGCAGGTGTGGAGGTGACACAGATGACAGAGGGCACACACAGGACGCAGGTGTGGAGGTGACACAGATGACAGAGGGCACACACAGGACGCAGGTGTGGAGGTGACACAGATGACAGAGGGCACACACAGGACGCAGGTGTGGAGGTGACACAGATGACAGAGGGCACACACAGGACGCAGGTGTGGAGGTGACACAGATGACAGAGGGCACACACAGGACGCAGGTGTGGAGGTGACACAGATGACAGAGGGCACACACAGGACGCAGGTGTGGAGGTGACACAGATGACAGAGGGCACACACAGGACGCAGGTGTGGAGGTGACACAGATGACAGAGGGCACACACAGGACGCAGGTGTGGAGGTGACACAGATGACAGAGGGCACACACAGGACGCAGGTGTGGAGGTGACACAGATGACAGAGGGCACACACAGGACGCAGGTGTGGAGGTGACACAGATGACAGAGGGCACACACAGGACGCAGGTGTGGAGGTGACACAGATGACAGAGGGCACACACAGGACGCAGGTGTGGAGGTGACACAGATGACAGAGGGCACACACAGGACGCAGGTGTGGAGGTGACACAGATGACAGAGGGCACACACAGGACGCAGGTGTGGAGGTGACACAGATGACAGAGGGCACACACAGGACGCAGGTGTGGAGGTGACACAGATGACACAGATGACAGAGACAGAGGGCACACACAGGACGCAGGTGTGGAGGTGACACAGATGACAGAGGGCACACACAGGACGCAGGTGTGGAGGTGACACAGATGACAGAGGGCAAAAAGAGACGGAGGGGGGGAGGTGACACAGATGACAGAGGGCACACACAGGACGCAGGTGTGGAGGTGACACAGATGACAGAGGGCACACACAGGACGCAGGTGTGGAGGTGACACAGATGACAGAGGGCACACACAGGACGCAGGTGTGGAGGTGACACAGATGACAGAGGGCACACACAGGACGCAGGTGTGGAGGTGACACAGATGACAGAGGGCACACACAGGACGCAGGTGTGGAGGTGACACAGATGACAGAGGGCACACACAGGACGCAGGTGTGGAGGTGACACAGATGACAGAGGGCACACACAGGACGCAGGTGTGGAGGTGACACAGATGACAGAGGGCACACACAGGACGCAGGTGTGGAGGTGACACAGATGACAGAGGGCACACACAGGACGCAGGTGTGGAGGTGACACAGATGACAGAGGGCACACACAGGACGCAGGTATGGAGGTGACACAGATGACAAAGGGCGCGCACAGAACACGTTTCACGTCCTGTGTGCGCATGTGTGAAGGTGTGCGCATGTTCACAGGACGCTTCACGCAGGTGTGAAGGTGACATAGGGCGGACCACAGGTCCGGCTGTAAAGGTGCCCGTTCTCCCTCACCATCCAGGCCCGACACAGGTCGGAGCTGGAGCAGAAGCAAAGGTGCCAGTCATCTCATCCCTCCTCATCATCGTGGTTCGATACCGAGCGGGTTCGGCAGTAAGGGTACCCGCTCTCCCTCACCATCCAGATCAGATACGAGTCGGAGCCGGAGCAGTGCCTTATTCTCTCAGGTACTTAACCATCTTTGCCTACATATACACATATATAAATATGGGAACTTTGAAAATAAAGTGACCGAAATCCGAGGAGTTTCGGAGAAATGTGGGAGCACTAAGTAGGTATGGACCCTCTTCAGATGTTGGCCACCATCTCCTGGACCAAATTCTGGCTACGTCACTGTGCTTGAGATCCTTGCACCGACCCCAAGTAAGCGCTATTTGACTGTTGGCTGACATGCGTCAATCTTTCACCATGTTGTGGCATAGACTGGCGGTCCCTGCATGGCCTTGCCCCATCTGACATCCACTGGCCTTTAATGACCCGACCCACCGACCCGCTGATAGTTCAGTATCACTCGACACTCACTGATCTCCTCATAGCCCAGAATCGCCCAACACCTAGCGACCTCCCCTCCACCCGACCTCACCTGACAGCCGTCGAAGATGACGTCGTAGTGGCTGCGGCCGCGCGCGAAGATCTCCTGGTCGTTCCAGCTCATCAGTCGCACGCTGCCTCGGTACGTCTGCCGCTGCTGGTTGTAGACGGCCACGTGGTTGCGGCAGTGGTACGTCACGTTCTGCTCGGCCTTGGTCGACAGCAGTTGCAGGAAGCCGATCTGGTTGGCGTCCGCCTTGTACGAGAACTGAAACGAAGCAGGACGGCAGGGTTATGCACACGCATGTCGGTCTGTTGCACGTCATCTGCCGCCGTATCCCAGCGTCATGTTGGCTACATTTGACGGCACCCCGATGGCACCCCGATGGCACCCCGATGGCTAAATTTGACGGCACCCCGATGAATGTTGTGCAGACATAATCAAAATAGGCAACATTGACATCCGTTTATTCTGGCAGTTACGTCAATCACATATCAAGTAGAGATGCTGGTGAAAACCATGAATATTCTACGTATATTTGTTATATATGGACATTTTCTGCATATATTTGTTTTCATCAACCAGCGTTGCATTTTTCTTTACACGCTTTTCAAGGGTCCCTTAACTCTATCTCGGCAGAGGGAGGGGCGAATTCCACCCCTTGTTTTCGCCTGTGTTTTGTGTCCCTTGTGTTGTTCCCGAACGTTTTGTGATAGAAGCGTGCACTCGATTACTTTTCCTATGCTTTTTTTCTACTTCGAGCTAAAATGTTAGCTTCGCAACTATAGCAGGCGGCTCCACGAGCGGATATTCGAAAGAACCTCAGAAAGAATTTCGCAAAAACTTGGGAGCAACGCATGCATCTGAATATTTTCGTTGTTTTGCGCTTCATGTGACTATAATTTGGAACTCAACTGCTCATACTACCTTTCTTACCTCCGGAAATGCTTAATTTGGGCCTAATCATGTCAACGGTAGATCGAGCCGAACGCAAAAATGACCAACATGAGACCGGCTTTCCCAAAGGAATCCGTCCCTGTACAGGGGCGGAATCCGTCCCTGTACAGATTCAGGCCCAAACGAGCTCTAACATAATAGGTTTAAATAAAGGTTAATTTATGTTGATGGGTGTTGGTGTTCATCACATTCGTTGAAGTCATTAAAATGTGCCCTTGCATAACATGCTAAAATATATTTTCAACAAGAGCAATATCATACGTGGCGCGAGCAATGACCCTCCTCCAATGAAAGAAGACGAATTCATCGATTCTCCTATTTCGAATGGGTCACGATGAGCTTTGAGATCAACCGTGTATTCCACGCTCAATTACGAATATAACACTGAACATAAATTGAACGTTTGAAGTGTGTTTTTAATCCTATTCAGAGGCAGAGCCAAGCCTCCCGATAGGCAATCAAAAATGCACTGGATGAAACAAGAAATGTTGAGATCTGTATCACTGAAAGCCAAAAATGTTCGGCGCGCGTAGCGCGCCTAAATCGTTATCTGTTCCATGACATTTTGTGGGTCAATCACCCTTGAGAAACTCCTGGCTGCGCCACTGCTCTTATTTATACCACGAAACATCCGTATCTACACCGACGTTGCATGCTCGGACACGGAAACTAACAGGAACAGCGAGCCAATTTCCTTGGGTCACGTGCAACTCACAAACCTAGCAACCGTCAGCCAAGGAAGACGCAAAATGCGACGCAAAAACAGCCGCGCACTTTGTCGCATCCGTGAAAACAATGCAAATTGGACGTAGTGTCACCTGCAGCCGGCAGAAATTGGACGTAGTCACAATTACGGCCTGCACCAACTATCACCTTTGGCAGTGTGTTCACGCCCACAAGCTTCACAATGGACAGGTGGTGAACTAGTCAGCCTCGCCCTCGCTGTGTTGGAAAGCAGGCAGTAACCACGGACGTCGCCACGGTGACAGGTCCCCAAAGTTCGTGAAATTTAACATTACGCCATGACGTCGCATGGAAGCAAACTGACCTATAACCCTTCCCCTACTACACAAATGCCGTGGGGACGCCCATGGCAGCAATGCATGTCTCATCTGTAATTTGGAACATCAACATGAATGAAAACGATCAATGTGAAGGAATTCCGCCGGTGTCGGTGTTTCCATCGGTGTTTTCACTGACCTCGTATCCTCCCTCGATGTCCTGGGAGAGCCACTGGGGCTCGCGGCTACGCCTGGAGGCGGCCAACTCCGGGCTGACGGCCGGGTCAGGGTTCAGGCAGGTCATGCGGCGACCCAGGTCACAGTACACCAGGATCGCGTCCTTCTTGTCGCTCTCGTTCGGGTCAATCCAGTAGTTGCCTGTTAATGGGAGCACAGTGTTACCGTCCAGCATTATGGCACAGGCAACGAGACTGGGATATCATCACCAGATGAGTGAAACACCTAACTGGCGCCAAAGTTGGCATAGCGAATATGGCGCCAAAGTTGGCATTGCTAATATGACAAGTTGTTAGTTAATTCCGGAGAAAACAAAACAACAACATGAGAGCCATCAAACGTAATTATTGCCCCATTTGCCCCAAGAACAAGGTTTTATCACACGACAAATGTAACTTCACACACACGTTGTGAAGTTGGTACTATTAGTTGCACGCGTGAAAACGCATAACTAGGTGTGTACATCAGCGGCACAGGAAAAACGTAACATTCAGCTACACCCCCTCCCAAAAAATCATGCTTACAGGATGGTAGAACCCAAACATGCAACGAAGTGACAAAAATGTTCTGAACACGCCTACGAAAACTAGCCCCTGGAGCCCCGGATAAAAGTAGGTTACAAACTAGATTACAAATTAACACCCGATATGAAAATAATAGTTAGGAAAGGTCATCAAGTTTCAGAATAATAGCTCCAGACGCTCAGGGGTTTGAAAACAAAAGAACCACAAGGGGGTAGAATAACCACTTTGTGCCACACATCCCGCAATGTGATAACGCCGCCTCGAGCTCGAACCAAATGCACTAATATTACGAGCATGCCTAACGCGAGCCATATGGTCGCGACAGCTCTCACCACTGTTCGCCCATCGTTTATTTTATCCACAGGAGTTGTGGTAATATTTAAACTGCGCCATTTGAAACGTCGATGACGTGGACAGCGGCTAAATACGCCTGTATGTGTATCTGTATCTGTATCTGTATCTGTACCTGTACCTGTATCTGTATCTGTATCTGTGTCTGTGTCTGTGTCTGTGTCTGTGTCTGTGTCTGTGTCTGTGTCTGTGTCTGCGTCTGCATCTGCGTCTGCGTCTGCGTCTGTGTCTGTGTCTGTGTCTGTATCTGTATCTGTATCTGTATCTGTATCTGTGCATGTATCTATATATGTATCCGTATCCGTATCCGTGTCCTTATCCGTATCTGCATCTGTATATGTGTATGTATCTGTATCTGTATCTGTATCTGTATCTGTATCTGTATATGTATCTGTATCTGCATATGTATCTGTATATGTGTATGTATCTATATATGTATCCGTATATGTATCTGTATCTGTATCTGTATCTGTATCTGTGTATGTATCTGTATCTGTATCTGTATCTGCATCTATATCTATATATGTATCTGTATCTGTATCTGTATCTGTATCTGATTATGTATCTGTATCTGTATCTGTATCTGTATCTGTATCTGTGTATGTATCTATATATGTATCCGTATCCGTATCCGTGTCCTTATCCGTATCTGTATCTGTATATGTGTATGTATCTGTATCTGTATCTGTACCTGTATCTGTATCTGCATCTGCATCTGTATCTGAATCTGAATCTGTTTCTGTATCTGTATCTGTATCTGTAGCTGTATCTGTATCTGTATATGTATCTGTATCTGTATATGTGTATATATCTATATATGTATCCGTATCTGTATCTGTGTCCTTATCCGTATCTGCATTTGGATCTGTGTATGCATCTGTATCTATGTCTGTATCTGTGTATGTAGCATCTGTATATGTATCTGTATCTGTATATGTATCTGTATCTGTATATGTATCTGTATCTGTATCTGTGTATGTATCTATATATGTATCCGTATCCGTATCCGTGTCCTTATCCGTATATGCATCTGTATATGTGTATGTATCTGTATCTGTATCTGTATCTGTATCTGTACCTGTATATGTATCTGTATCTGTATCTGCATATGTGTATGTATCTATATATGTATCCGTATCTGTATCTGTATCTGTAACTGTATCTGTATCTGTATCTGTGTATGTATCTGTATCTGTATCTATATCTATATCTATGTCTATATCTGTATCTGTATCTGTATCTGTATCTGAATCTGTATCTGTATCTGTATCTCTATCTGTGTATGTATCTATATATGGATCCGTATCCGTATCCGTGTCCTTATCCGTATCTGTATCTGTATATGTGTATGTATCTGTATCTGTATCTGTACCTGTATCTGTATCTGTATCTGTTTCTGTATCTGTATCTGTACTGTATCTGAATCTGTATCTGTATCTGTATCTCTATCTGTGTATGTATCTATATATGGATCCGTATCCGTATCCGTGTCCTTATCCGTATCTGTATCTGTATATGTGTATGTATCTGTATCTGTATCTGTACCTGTATCTGTATCTGTATCTGTTTCTGTATCTGTATCTGTATCTGTAGCTGTATCTGTATCTGTATCTGTATCTGTATCTGTATATGTGTATGTATCTATATCTGTATCCGTGTCCTTATCCGTATCTGCATCTGTATCTGTGTATGCATCTGTATCTGTATCTGTATCTATGTCTGTATCTGTGTATGTATCTGTGTATGTAGCATCTGTATATGTATCTGTATATGTATCTGTATCTGTATCTGTATCTGTATCTGTATATGTATCTGTATCTGTATCTCTATCTGTATCTGTATCTGTATATGTATATGTATATGTATTTGTATCTGTATCTGTATCTGTATCTGTATCTGTATCTGTATATGTGTATGTAGCTATATATGCATCCGTATCTGTATCCGTGTCCTTATCCGTATCTGCATCTGTATCTGTGTATGCATCTGTATCTGTATCTATGTCTGTATCTGTATCTGTATCTGTATCTGTAGCTGTATATGTATATGTATCTGTATCTGTATATGTATCTGTATCTGTATCTGTATCTTTATCTGTATCTGTGTCTGTGTCTGTATATGTATCTGTATCTGACATCACCACCGGCCGCCACCCACCGTCCGCCTTGTCGGGATGGGCGACAGCCAGGTCGCGACACGTCTTGGCCGGCGCGTTGGCCGAGCCGTCCGGCTTGACGAGCGTCTTGAAGCGCTCCTGCAGCTGGTTGTAGGCCAGCAGCACGATCTCCTTCCGCTCGTCGTCGGTCAGGTCCTTACCGAGACGCACCGGCTCGTCGCTATTGAGCGGGTCGGGGCCCTGGCGACAGCAGCCGGCGCCCCTGGTCAGATATGACCGGATAGCGTTCGGGCGCGGGACATCCTGGTCAAGAACGAGGCGACTGGGTACGAGAGTCGGAGGCCTCTGTCAGAGACCGGTAAATATGGCCGAGACGCTAACGACGGGGACACGGAAATGCCTCCAGTGGAAGATCTCGCATCAGGGAGTGGCGATCGTGAGCTGCATCGGCAATGCTCGGATATCAAGACGTCTATGTGAAGATTGATAGGGTACTCGGCATGTCAATAGCCTAACCAATGGTCAACCCGCATTGGCTGTTCTTTTACTGGTGGGTTCCATATCAACGGCTTTATAAGCAAGTTAGATAAAAGTAAACCTGACTTAGTGAAAAATCCGAACAAACGCCAAAGGCAGCAGTCATTGTTAAGTTTATATGTCTTTCTTGCATTTGTGTAGCACCTGGCTGGCAAATATTCTCACTCTCCTAACGTCAGAACATCCACACGGCTACCTTACGCTGATAATAACTCCTGTTTAACCGTGAATACGGTACAAACTCCTAGTAGCGTGCTTGCCTTGCCATACTTAGCCCACTCACGTTATCGAATCCGTCCGCCCACCTCTTTATGTCCGCTTCATTCACTTTGTCCTACACACCTCGCCCAGCTGGCACAGTGCGCTTCACTCGCCTTGTCCTGTCCACCGGGCTGCATGAAGGCCTGGAGGGCGGCCACGTCGAAGCCGACTGACTCGCCGGGCGGCCCCGGCGGTCCGGCGGGCCCGGGCGCGCCGAACTGGCCAGGCCGGCCCGTGTCGCCGGACGGTCCGCGAGGTCCCGGTGGGCCCTCCGGACCGTGCGGTCCTGGCATGCCGTCCATACCGGCCGGGCCCTTCATGCCCGGCTCGCCAGGCGTGCCAGGTGTTCCCCGCGAACCGGCCGGTCCCTTCTGGCCCGTGGGGCCCTGGAAGCAGCCGGCATGGTGCAATGGCACAACGATGACAGCTGGGGGTGTTGGGCGGACACGACGCAGCTTTTGCATGCCTTGGATACGCTTCCTGAGTTAATAAGGGTGTATGCACGATGAATCCGTATGTGTCTTCTTTCGGTTATATAATTAAATCGTGAGAAAACTTACATGTGAAAACAAGCAAATGTTTTCTCTACATTGCTATCAAATAGGAGGCTACATTACACTGGATACTTCTGCGACCTACCAATTCGGTATATTTCGAAGCAGGGTAAATGATACATCACATCTATGGGTCCACTTACAGCAGGCCCAGGCAGACCTTGCAGTCCAAGCAGTCCACGATGTCCCTTGGATCCTTTGCCTCCCTCCGGGCCACGCTCGCCCCTCGGCCCCTGCAGTCCGGGCGGACCCTGCTTGCCCCTCTCTCCGGTGGGTCCCTCGACGCCCTGGACTCCGGCCTCTCCGCGGTCTCCCCTCTCGCCAGTTGGTCCAGAAGGGCCGACCGGGCCCGGAGCGCCCTGCGAACGATACCGCGCCGTTGTCAGCTCATGGCATGCAAGTGAAGCCAGGTCTCGCCACCACGGGCGCTTCCTTTCTAGCTTTGCCCTTGTGCCAGAGGTCGCCATCACACGTACCGCCGCATAAAATCGCCGTTCGAGAGATAGTACTAAGTCGCGTGAATAACGCAGGCACCAATTAAAACCTCGTTAAGTCGTGTGCCTGGTATAAGCGACACTTTCCTCATCCTCAATTGGTACCCTTCGGACGATGGACCACCACGGTAAAATTAATCACACCCTTGCAACGGTACAGCATGGCATCACGCAGGGAGACATGAAATACAGGACGATAAAGCCACCGCGACAATGGCACAACATGTATCCGTGAGCACAACACGCGTTTGATGTTTACGCCACTTCGGGTTTGGGGTTTCAAGGGCGCATCGACTGCACTGGTCATGTAGCTTTACGCCACTTCAAACTGACCGACTGCAGCGAGACCGGCAACAAGCACACCGATGAAACGAACAACGCGCTATCATTGAGCGGCGCCATGAGCACACCACAGGCAGCCGGCCGCCGGCGGCACAAGTGCGCCGCCCACGTACGCTGGACACGGACCACCTCACCGCACCTGCAGTCCCGGCGGTCCGGAGATACCCGGCGCGCCCACGTCCCCGGGCGGCCCCTTGTCGCCGGGCCGGCCGGCGATGCCCGGCGTGCCCGTCTTGCCCTCGGGGCCGGATGGCCCCTGCGAGCCGGCCGGTCCAGGATTTCCGGGCGGACCGCGCAGACCCGGCTGGCCGGACGGTCCCTCCTCTCCGCGCTGTCCCGGCTCTCCGGGCTCGCCCTGGGGGACGCCGTCGACGGTGACCATCTCGCTGAACAACGGGAACGCTGACGGTGTCGGTAGCGTTCCCTCGCCCCAGCAGACATCATTGCCAGTGACGATCTCTCTGTCTGTCTGTCTGTCTGTCTGTGTCTCTTTCTTTCTCTCTCTCTCTCTCTCTCTCTCTCTCTCTCTCTCTCTCTCTCTCTCTCTCTCTCTCTCTCTCTCTCTCTCTCTCTCTCTCTCTCTCTCTCTCTCTCTCTCTCTCTCTCTCTCTCTCTCTCTCTCTCTCTCTCTCTCTCTCTCTCTCTCTCTCTCTCTCTCTCTCTCTCTCTCTCTCTCTCTCTCTCTCTCTCTCTCTCTCTCTCTCTCTCTCTCTCTCTCTCTCTCTCTCTCTCTCTCTCTCTCTCTCTCTCTCTCTCTCTCTCTCTCTCTTTCCCTCTCTCTCTCTCCACCTCTATCTGTCTGTCTGTCTGGACAACGGGGACGCTGAGAGGGTAGTGAGGCTCCCCAGGCTTGCCCTGGGACGGAGGGCATGGGTCAAACACCACGGCTCGGACAATTGGAAAATTGAGGAAACAAGGCCGACAACCATACGCCTACATTCATCAGTATGAGACATGTGCCATCTTACTACCTATTATCAGTATTATCAGTGTATCACGTACAATACCAATATTATATAAAATATACCCGTTGTGTGGTCTTTGTGGACGAGCAGTTCCGGTGTCGCTACGATATGTAGGACATAGTTGCTTGGTAACATTATGGCAAATATGCCACATCACATTCACACCAATGCGGCAATGCTAATTGCGGCAAATCCCTACGTTGTTATTTACACCGCATTGTGCCTGGGTCACAAAGCCACACAATGGCGCAACTACCATTGTATACATTTATTAACCCTGGTGGACCCTCCTTGTGTCGCATCTTCCATTGTCGCATCTGTGCAATCATCACGCGCGCGTGTGTGTGACCGCTTTTGTGATTGAACTGCGCGCCACACCAGTAGCATTCGCAGCGGTGTCACGGTCCACGTGCAAGTATGTCAGGTCATGTCACCATGTAGTTCCACGTCATGACACGTCGGCATGCAAACGTCACGATACGCAGGCCGACTGACCGACGATCCTCGCGGTCCGAGCGGCCCCTTGGGTCCGGGTCCTCCGGGCAGGCCGGGCAGTCCGCGCTCTCCAGCGGCGCCGGGCGGCCCCATGGGTCCGATCAGGCCCGGCAGGCCCGGCGAGCCGTAGCTGCCCTTCATGCCTTCGGGGCCGGGCTTGCCCGGGTTGCCCGGGGAGCCGGTGTGGCCGGGCTTGCCGGTGTCGCCGCGCGCGCCCTTGATGCCCGGCAGACCGGCCAGGCCCGGCTGGCCGTTGGCGCCCTGGGCGCCCTGAGGGCCCTGCTCGCCGGGTCGGCCCGGCGCTCCGGCGGCGCCCGTCGGCCCGACCGGGCCCGGGTCGCCGCGGGAGCCCTTGGAGCCGGTCAGGCCCAGAGGTCCCGCCGGACCGGAGGGACCAGGCTTGCCTGCGGGTCAACGGTGGTGGTAACCGGCACAACACTCGACACTCCACACTACACACACACACACACACAAAACAACAACTGCACAATGAAGGTCAGCATGGCTGATGCACCGATGTGTTCGATGCGCTCGAGGACCCAAATAACAAACCGACCATCTAAGAGCACAACCGACCATCTAAGAACACAACCGACCATCTAAGAACAATTTAAGAACTAGAAACGCTTCCTGGCTCGCGTGCATTTGCACATAATTTAGAGGCCAGTGAAGGCACAGATTCATGGCGACTTCTCACCAGCAATACAAAATATGTGCAATTCGCAATAAGCGATACATAAAATTAGCAGTGCTGTGCTGTCCATCTGCACATTAAATGCTCCGCACTGATCCAAGCTCATTGTCCGAACCACAGCGTGTGCCACTCCGACTCAGAGGGCCATAATGGTCTCCTGAGGACCAGATTACCTTCAGTGCCCGGATTTCCCTGCGAGCCCTTCTGTCCGGGCAGACCCTGCTGTCCCTTGGGTCCGGTGGTACCGGTGATGCCCTGCTGGCCGGGGAAGCCGCGCAGTCCGGGCGGGCCGGGCCGGCCGCGCGAGCCGGTCAGACCGGGCTTGCCGAGCTCGCCGGGCGGCCCGGCGGAGCCCGGCTCGCCCCGCTCGCCCATTTGGCCAGGCGGTCCCACCGGCCCCATCTCGCCCTGGACGCCCTGCGGCCCGAGCCGGCCGGCCGGGCCCTCTGGCCCCGGCTTGCCACGAGAGCCGCTCTCGCCCTTCTCTCCTGAAGGTCCGGTGCGACCTCGCTTCCCGGGGAGACCCTGGCAGAAGAAAAACACGTCAGCTCAGCTACTCTGGTATCATGATTTTCTGTAGTCATGGAAACAACAATCAATTTTGCATATATATATATATATATATATATATATATATATATATATATATATATATATAATATATATATATATATATATATATATATATATATATATATATATATATATATATACATATATATATATATATTTACATATGTATATGTATATGTATATGTATATGTATATGTATATGTATATGTATATGTATATGTATATGTATATGTATATGTATATATATATATATATATATATATATATATATATAAATATATATATAGATATATATGTATATATATATATATGTATATATATACATATATATATATATATATATATATATATATATATATATATATATATATATATATATATATATATATATATATATATAAATATATATATATATATATATATATATATATATATATATATATATATATATATATATATATATATGTATATATATATATATATATATATATATATATATATATATATATATATATATATATATATATATATATATATATATATATACATATATATATACATATATATATATATACGTATATATACATGTGTATGTATGTGTGCGTGTGTGTATGTGTGTGCATGCGTGTGTGGTGATGTGCGCAATGCATGTGCTGTGAAGAGGATGCCTGTGTTTTTGTTTGTTGATATAATTGGAATTAATAGGATCTTGACGACAGGCAGGTGATGTCAAAGCAGCGAATCTGTCAGTGAGGAGACGAAGGCGCCGTCAATTATTGTCTTGCCTGGCTGTGATCAAGTTCTTTTAAGTTAAACTATTTACACCAAAAAAACACCGAAAGAACGGCCCAATCATCAGCAAAACCCATCACATATCTTCGATGGTAGTACTGGTTGAGGCATGGCTGTCACAGAGCTTAGCTGAATACCATCGAAATCGGGATTGGTCGCAGAATGGGAGGCGCACTTACAACAAGTCCCGAACTTCCGCGGTGTCCCTTGGCTCCCGTGGGGCCGTGTGGGCCGGGTGGGCCATCGGGACCGATGGCGCCCTGTTCGCCTCGCATGCCGGCCTGTCCGGGAGGTCCCATGGCGCCGCGCTGGCCTGGCAATAGGTGGCAGCACCGTCAGCCAGCGGCACCGAGCAGGAGGGTTGGCGGTAAGTGCTCCAGGACACAATCCATGGCTTATGGACGCTATTTAGCTGGCAGTCCATCGTGTGCAACACCGATGCGTATTATTGGTACCTTGCATATATCAAGGCGCCAAAAATGGCTAGAGCTGTTCGCCATGTTCTTTCCTTAAATAATGTTAGCCAGTAACACTAGATAAGTTAGCTGCACATCCCTCGTGTTCAAATATCTTCAAATTTGCAACAATCCATGGTAACGACGGCCCGCTCACATAAGTCGCACATCACACAAGGATGAATCACGTGTCCCTCTGTCAATTACTAGCGATTGTGAGATTCCCGAATGTAGAGAAGTTCCCTTAACTCGGAACGTCAGTGTGTTACCTCGGAATCCTCGTGAGCCTCTGGGTCCACTCTCTCCGGGTGGGCCTGTAGGACCCTGTAGTCCTGCTTCTCCGTCTTTGCCGGGATTGCCTGGGTTTCCGGGAGATCCAGGTGGTCCCTGTGTTAAGTAGAACATGAGTTGTAAAGCGAAGTGGGGTCGATCGCCGAACAGGTGGTGTATGACGTTTTCTGTGGAAAATACTGACAGCCCTGGCTTGCTTCCAAAACGTTGATTTTTGTTAGCATGCATTGGCCGTTTCCAAGGGCGTCCTTGAAAACTACTTTTCCTTTTACGGCTGATTCGGTTTGACGAAAATCATAAGCGACTTATCCATTATTCTTTAAGCTGAAGCTAGTTTGATAATTTAATGTATTGCATTTAAAAGAATAGCGATATGTTGCAGTGATGCCGGGAAGGTACTGCATACAACTGCCACGATGAACACACCCAAAACCAGCCATCCTCAAGAGTGCACACCTAACACCAGGGACGAGCAATGAATCAACTGTCACACCTAGGACGGCCGTCCCATTTCTGATACCTTCGTCAGTACCAATCCTCAACATCTCCCCACTCTCCGGGGTATGGAAGATAAAATGAACGGATGTGGTTCGCTTACTCCCAGTAGCATTCACTCATAGCATCTGAGTGAGTTAGGCTTTTGAACATTAAACACAGGATACACCCAGTGGTACAGGCCCGGCGAGGGGGTGAGGGGGGGCGACTACGACAGGCCTCTCACCCACCTGGAATCCTCTGGCTCCCGACTGTCCGACGGGTCCGCGAGCTCCGGCCGTTCCCGGTGGCCCCGGCGGGCCGATGGCACCCATGGGCCCGTCTCGGCCAGCGTCTCCGCGAGGTCCCGGCGCACCCGCGTCGCCGGTCTTGCCGTCCTTGCCCGGCTCACCCTGCGCCACACCGAGGCTGGCCGTGAACACACGGCAGGCCAGACAGCCTGGCAAATAGACACCGCGAAAATCGCGCCTCACTTAGCCTTAGTGTAAGAGCATGTTTAAACTTGCGCGAAGTTCGTTCATTGGCAACAACATTCACTTAGTTTATGGAGCGCCCGTGGCTACGCATAAGAGCGATGGCAAAGCACGAACCACGTCGTTTGGATAACTGCATAACTTTTGGAAGTTAATTGTATCGAAGAGCAATTCGATAATTTAAGGGGGTAACATACCAATCTGCATGCGGTCAACTTAAATAATACTTTCTACGAGCCGAATATTCACAGAAATGTGTTAGGAAAGTTGCAACTGTCAATTAATCACTCCGAACTAAAACAAAACTAAACTGAACTAATCTAAAACATATTAAGGGGTCAAAGTGAGCAAAATATAGGAAATCGCTCAATCACCAACCAGATGCTGTCTACATGCCATTCACTAAATGCAGCTTTTCACGTTAAGCCCTCACAGGTACAGCCATTTGCGGGCGTATCAGTTGAGTCGCCAGGCGCAGTTTGCAGCTGTGCTGACAGCTGGGGGTGCGGGTGGTGCTCCTCTGCGGAGACCGCCCGGCCACGTACCTGTCTACCCCGCGAGCCGATCGGTCCCACCGGTCCGGACAGGCCCTGGGGGCCGGGCGATCCCATCTCGCCCGGCTTGCCGTCGGCGCCCGGCAGGCCTCTGTCGCCGGTGCGGCCCGGCCGGCCCGGACTGCCCGTGCGGCCCTGCAGGCCGCGCTCCCCCTGCCGGCCGGGCATCCGCAGCGTCGGCATGTTGCGGACACGGCGGCATGTGGCGGACACGGTGGCATGTGGCGGATACGGCGGCATGTGGCATGTGGCATGTGGCATGTTGCCGCTGTTTTACAAAGCACAATGTCGCAGGGTAACGAACATGATGTCATGCTGAGCCCTAACTGCACAGCATCGTCTTGGACTTGGAAGACTGATTGCACCTTTGTGAATTCAACCTGGTGCTAAACTGCTCTAAAAAATGTTGTCGTAGTGCATCCCAGTATAATTCAACGCTACATTCCAAATGAACAAAGTATACCTCATTCAGTAATGTTTAAAACTTCACATAGTCCCTTAAGCGATGCACTAGGTATGGGGCAACTAAAACAAAACAATTCACGCAATCAGTGAAGTCGCAATATTAACAGGCGGCTCTTAGGCTTCTTTTAGGTTTCGTTAAGAACCATCTATATTTTTGAAATTTAGAACTAACCTTATTGCGATGTGCGAAAAAACAACACCTCAAGAACACTAACACCATGCGAGAAACAGTTAAGCGTTTGTATTCTTCGGAGACTCTGAGACAATTGCACCAGTGGCTTGCAACGATGAAGGAAGAGCACAAATATCCCGCGTCCGTAAAGCGGACTACGTCTGCCAGCCGCACCAACGGCCGAGTGACGGCGTCCGAGCGTGGCCACTACTCACAACCAGTCCGGGCGGTCCGGACCGCCCCGTGTCGCCGACGGAGCCCTTCTGCCCCAGCGCGCCCGGCAGGCCGCGGTCTCCGACCGAGCCCTTGAGGCCATGCGGTCCGTCGGCGCCGGGCAGACCCCGCGAGCCGGGCGGGCCGCGCTCGCCCTGAGGCCCCAGCAGGCCCGGCGGTCCGCGCAGCCCGCGCCGGCCGCGGCGGCCAGCGTCACCGGGCGGGCCGGGCGCACCTCGCGCGCCCGCCTCGCCCAGGTCACCCTTGGCGCCCGACGAGCCCTTCAGTCCGCGCGTGCCGGTCAGGCCCTGCAACCAGCAGACACAAGTTGGTGGGTGCGCGGTGTGCTTGGACAGGGCGGAAACACGACTGATGGCCGTAAATATGAGCATCATAACATGACTAATTAGACTAAGTCACTACACCTCACATGCAGCATGCACCATCTTCTCAGCAGCTGAGTAAGTTACACTTCACCATCGTATGTGCCTTGGAAATTTTATATGCTTCTTAGTAACGAAAATGCTCAACGGTCTGCACCAGATTTCACTGTTGTGGTGAAACAATTAATGTTATTCAGTGTTCTATGTAGCGACAGGATGGGATGACTGCGTCGATTTGCTCACGTGTTCCCCCTTCTGTCCGGGAAGACCGGGACTGCCGGAGTTACCGGGCGGCCCGCGAGGGCCCGGGAATCCCGGCGCGCCCATTGGCCCCGGGGCGCCGAAGCTGCCCTTCTCGCCGTCGGCGCCGTCCTTCCCTGGCCGGCCGATGGCTCCCTGTTCGCCGGGCAGGCCAGGCTTGCCCGACTCTCCTGCCGGTCATCCAGGGTGGCGTCAGGGTACTGAGGAGGATCACCAGCGTGGGTCACACGGGGGGTGGAGGGGTCAGGGTGCTGAGGAGGATCACCAGCGGTGGTCACACATGGGGTGGAGGGGTCAGGGTACTGAGGAGGATCACCAGCGGTGGTCACACAGGGGGTGGAGGGGTCAGGATACTGAGGAGGATCACCAGCGGGGGTCACACAGGGGGTGGAGGGGTCAGGGCGCTGAAGAGGGTCACCAGCGGGGGTCACACGGGGGGTGGTGAGGTCAGGGTGCTGAGGAGGGTCACCAGCGGGGGTCACACATGGGTGGATGGTCAGGGTGCTGAGGAGGGTCACCAGCGGGGGTCACACATGGGGTGGATGGTCAGGGTGCTGAGGAGGGTCACCAGCGGGGGTCACACGGGGGTGGTGAGGTCAGGGTGCTGAGGAGGATCACCAGCGGTGGTCACACATGGGGTGGAGGGGTCCGGATACTGAGGAGGATCACCAGCGGTGGTCACACGGGGGTGGAGGGTCAGGAACGAGGAGGGTCACCAGCGGTGGTCACACATGGGGTGGAGGGGTCCGGGTACTGAGGAGGATCACCAGCGGTGGTCACACATGGGGTGGAGGGGTCCGGATACTGAGGAGGATCACCAGCGGTGGTCACACGGGGGTGGAGGGGTCAGGATACTGAGGAGGGTCACCAGCGGTGGTCACACAAGGAGTGGAGGGGTCAGGATACTGAGGAGGATCACCAGCGGTGGTCACACGGGGGGTGGAGGGGTCCGGGTACTGAGGAGGATCACCAGCGGTGGTCACACAAGGGGTGGAGGGGTCAGGATACTGAGGAGGATCACCAGCGGTGGTCACACGGGGGGTGGAGGGGTCAGGGTGCTGAGGAGGATCACCAGCGGTGGTCACACATGGGGTGGAGGGGTCAGGGTACTGAGGAGGATCACCAGCGGTGGTCACACAGGGGGTGGAGGGGTCAGGATACTGAGGAGGATCACCAGCGGGGGTCACACAGGGGGTGGAGGGGTCAGGGTGCTGAAGAGGGTCACCAGCGGGGGTCACACGGGGGGTGGTGAGGTCAGGGTGCTGAGGAGGGTCACCAGCGGGGGTCACACATGGGTGGATGGTCAGGGTGCTGAGGAGGGTCACCAGCGGGGGTCACACGGGGGTGGTGAGGTCAGGGTGCTGAGGAGGGTCACCAGCGGGGGTCACACATGGGTGGATGGTCAGGGTGCTGAGGAGGGTCACCAGCGGGGGTCACACATGGGTGGATGGTCAGGGTGCTGAGGAGGGTCACCAGCGGGGGTCACACATGGGTGGATAGTCAGGGTGCTGAGGAGGGTCACCAGCGGGGGTCACACGGGGGTGGTGAGGTCAGGGTGCTGAGGAGGGTCACCAGCGGGGGTCACACATGGGTGGATGGTCAGGGTACTGAGGAGGATCACCAGCGGTGGTCACACGGGGGTGGTGAGGTCAGGGTGCTGAGGAGGGTCACCAGCGGGGGTCACACATGGGTGGATGGTCAGGGTGCTGAGGAGGGTCACCAGCGGGGGTCACACGGGGGTGGTGAGGTCAGGGTGCTGAGGAGGGTCACCAGCGGGGGTCACACATGGGTGGGTGGTCAGGGTACTGAGGAGGATCACCAGCGGTGGTCACACGGGGGGTGGTGAGGTCAGGGTGCTGAGGAGGGTCACCAGCGGGGGTCACACATGGGTGGATGGTCAGGGTGCTGAGGAGGGTCACCAGCGGGGGTCACACATGGGGTGGATGGTCAGGGTGCTGAGGAGGGTCACCAGCGGGGGTCACACGGGGGTGGTGAGGTCAGGGTGCTGAGGAGGATCACCAGCGGGGGTCACACGGGGGTGGAGGGGTCAGGGTGCTGAGGAGGATCACCAGCGGTGGTCACACATGGGGTGGAGGGGTCAGGGTACTGAGGAGGATCACCAGCGGTGGTCACACGGGGGGTGGAGGGGTCAGGGTGCTGAAGAGGGTCACCAGCGGGGGTCACACGGGGGGTGGTGAGGTCCGGGTGCTGAGGATGGTCACCAGCGGGGGTCACACGGGGGTGGTGAGGTCAGGGTGCTGAGGAGGGTCACCAGCGGGGGTCACACATGGGGTGGATGGTCAGGGTACTGAGGAGAAACGTCAGTTGTGGGTCACCAGGGGTGGGAGGAGGGAGAAGGAGTCACGATACTGAAACTGATCGCTTGCGGTGGTCGCAGAGGGGCCGGGATAAGGGTATTTCGGGTAGAACAGGTTCCCTAACCCCCTGCTGGTGACAAAGGGGAGGGATATCGGTGTATTAAGGGCCTACGGTGGTGAGAGAGCATCGACTCAAACCAACAGTTACTCAGACACTACATCCGTTTGCATACACTTATGCACACAGTAAGCTGTTGTCGAAATCTCGGTAGCACTTGGATAAAACGCCATGATCATGCCACGGACACTTCATAGATTACCTTCTCTTAAAGTCCTCGCCGCACGATGACGTCACCTAAGTACCTTCATCCCGCTGAAGTAGAAAAGGAAGACACCAGCGCTCATCAGTGTGAAGAAAGAAAATGTCCGAGGCGCGTGCAAAATAGCAAGACACGTGCCGCCAATAGCTGGAGTGCCACTCACCGCGCGGTCCCTGCAGGCCGACGCTGCCTTTGGGCCCCTCGGCACCGCGATCGCCCTTGCCGCCGGGGCTGCCCGGGAAGCCGGGCGGTCCCGACTTGCCTGCCGAACCCTGGTGGCCACACGTCCGATCAATCGGTCACTCAGGTGGAACACAGGCGCCGTGCGGGGTGGGCTCCTTCAACGGTGCGACATCGGCCACGATGTCACATACAGGCGCCGTGCGGGGTGGGCTCCTTCAACGGTGCGACATCGGCCACGATGCCACATACAGGCACCGTGCGGGGTGGGCTCCTTCAACGGTGCGACAGGCCATCAGCTGGACAACCTTGGCTATTGTTGCTGCAATTCATACGACCGCAGCTGGATTAAAGACCTCTCGTTGTCATTGCATATTAATTGTTAAATTGAATGTGTATGCGAAAAGTCGGAAGCTGGCCGCGTTGTGCGTTGGCCCTGTGGGTTCCCGTATTGCAATGCTGATGCTGTATATATGCTCACCGGGGGTCCGGGCGGTCCGGAAATTCCGTCAATGCCTCGGAGACCAGCCGGACCGGGCGGTCCGTCTCTGCCTCTCTCTCCGCGAGGTCCAGCTGGACCCTGCAACAGCGGCCAACACAGCGTCACAGACAGCAGCAGCCGCAGCTGGTGCCCACACACTAGCTGCATGGTTCACGTACGTAGCGCATGGCACGCACTAGCACCAGGTGGCAGTAGCAGTAGCAGCAGCACGAAACGCAGTGGCAGGCGATCACAGCAACACAGTTACTTCGTTGTGTATCCCTATTGCATACGTGCAAGCAATTTAGTGAGGTAACCGGGTGCCGTGAAACGGTTTGTGATATTATCATTATTATTACTACTTCATAACTATGTTGTCTTATTATTCCTATAATAATAATGCAACTACTACTATTAGTACCAATACCACTACCACTACTGCATCCACTATTACTGTCACTGCTACTGCTGCTACTACTACAAATAATAATAATAATAAAAATAATAATAACAATCATAATAATGATAGGAAGAAGAATACTAATCAGAATAAAAATAATGATGATAATGTATTTGCTCATTCAATTTAGTTCGAATTGCTGTTCAGGAGACTTTAAAGAATCAGAGTCAATGCTAAGCTGAGGTTTCTTGCATTGACCCTGAACCCACTTCCCGATGGAGAAATTTCAACTCCATAGCACAATTTTGGCTGAGAGTCTAACGTCACACATAGTCGGGCACAGCCATCTGGTGTTTGCTCTCCCGACCTTGCCTGGCCAGTTGTCAGATGGTCATCCCAGCCGGAGGCGTTAATAGCGAGCGCGGGAAACGACTCGACTTCGGTGCCAAGACGAGAAAACCTAAGCAGGCCAGTACTCTATGCACTGAGCTGTCCAGGCGCTATATGATAATATAGCCCCTATATAGCGCCTATCGGGAAACAACTCGACTTCGGTGCCAAGACGAGAAAACCTAAGCAGGCCAGTACTCTATGCACTGAGCTGTCCAGGCGCTATATGATAATAAGGATAATAATAATAAGAATAATAATTATTATTGTTATTTTTATTATTTTTATTAAAGCAACATATATAATTGAAGCCGGGCCAGACGACACCACGTCTCGAACAAACTCATCATGCGATAGCATCCAGGGGCGTCGGTAACTCAGCGCTAAAGCTGAGCGTCTGGCGTGCCCGAGGTACGGGGTTCGATTCCATACAGTGCCTGCCCGTCCTGCTAGGGTGAGAGGTAGGCGACGCCTTATGACCTCAGCTGTTGACAGCGTCGTAAAGCCACAACCAACCGACCAACCAATGGCATCCAGGCAGGTACCAGCATGTGGCCCAGCGCGTGCACCCACCAGCGGGCCGGGCTCTCCGGGACGGCCGGACGGTCCGATGCCGCCCTTCTCCCCCGTCAGGCCGACCTCGCCCTTGGCGCCGTCAGTGCCGGCGAAGCCGCGGTGTCCCTTGGGCCCCGGCATGCCGGGCATGCCGGGCAGGCCGCGGGGTCCCGTGGGCCCCTGCGCGCCGGCCGGTCCCGGGGAGCCGTCCTCGCCGTTCTCGCCCTGCAACACGCCGCGCTGTGTACTGCACCGAGTCACCTGCACACGGACACGTACCGGGGCATTTGACATCGGCTGGGAGTGGGCCGGACACACACGTTTGACAGAAACATCGCAGCTGGTTGCTCGCAGGACCATACTCTCATGCTAGGCTTGTCGGCATGTATATATTTTATGGGCATTGATTTATTAAAATAACATTTATATATATATATATATAGATATATAATTGTAATTGTAAATGCCCTACAATTCCTTACGGTATTGCCCCGCCGAAACACGAGGGAACAATTCAAAATATTAATTTTTGGTGGCCTACAGACAGGAAATACAACAACCAAGGCCGTGATATGCCACGATCACGTTGAAAAGCGAGTCAACACCCAAAGGCATTAGCGCCGATGCTATGCAGATAGCGCTCACGTCTTTGCCGGGGATGCCGGAGAGACCTCTTGGTCCGGGACTGCCGGATGGTCCTGGCGATCCCGGGTCTCCCGACTCGCCGCGCACACCCTGGAAGCCCTGGGGACCTTGAGGACCAGACGGACCTGCCGACCAAGCAGACCATTGACATGCCATGACACCATTGACAACCGGACCATTGACATGATCCACACAAACACATTCCATCCATTCCGGCCCGCCGTGTGCCTTTTCACGGCACATGTGTCTTCGCATCCTTTTTCTTGTAGTTTAAGCAGGGGCCTTGCCATGTGACCTTCGGCCTCCCAGTGCGTATGGTAATCATAAAAAGACGAGAGCAAAACACGAGACACGACAAACGTGACGTCAGAATCGCTTTGAGGGTCATCGCCCTCCGCAGACTTAACAGCACGAGCTCCTCTCACCACGTCATCTGGTTTGGCTTGAACTTTGTATGTCACTTTAATAATAATAAGAATAAAAATAATAGTCCTAATCCTAATACTACCGATAACAATAAAACTTCGTAGTAGTATTATTATCAGCATTATTAATATTATTAGTATTCACTTTTTGTTTCTTAGTATTAGTATCATGGCTATTTTGCATTATTATTCTTACTATTGTTAGACTATTTTATTATTATTATTATTAGTTTCTCGTTTAAGCCACAAACACTGACTTTACGCTGGTTGAATTGATCTTTGCCTGGGGCGGGTTGAAGGTGGCGAATTCCGATATCTGGCCGCCGTGGCGCCGCCCCCAGTGACAATCACATTGGTTGGTCCGATCAGCGTCTGCGAAGTGCCAGTGAAGTGTGGAGGTGGGTCGTGGCCCCACGCTCCACCCACCTGGCGAGCCGCGGGCCCCGGCCGGCCCCGTCTGTAGGGGGTCGTGGCCCCACGCTCCACCCACCTGGCGAGCCGCGGGCCCCGGCCGGCCCCGTCTGTAGGGGGGTCGTGGCCCCACGCTCCACCCACCTGGCGAGCCGCGGGCTCCGGCCGGCCCCGTCTGCGCCTGCAGGTAGAGCGGCTGCGCCGGCGGCCCCTTGTCGCCTCCGAGGGACGCCTGCAGCTGCTGGATGTAGGGCTGCGGGTCGGCGGTGGGTCCGGGCGCGCCCGGCGTCCCCGGCACACCGGGCGTGCCCGGACCGCCCGGTGTGCCGGGCGACCCCGGCGGGCCCTGGTCGCCTGTCAATCCAGTCGGCTGCCGGCACAGACAGATCGTCAGCGTTGCCGGAAACACTGCCCGCCCCAAAAACTCGGTCCCCACCCATCTGGGAGCAGTGTAACGAAAAACCACTTCACGACTATCCATGAATCTACTTAAAGCATAGTTTTCGCCATGCATTGCCCAGATGTTGAGAAAAAAATAGGGCGATTAGTGTCAATTTCTACACAGCACCATTGGAGGCACCATGGACGGAACCTGGCCTGGTTAGGCCGCTGGCGATCCACGGCGGGAGTGGTTGACTGGACTCGTCTGTGACCACAGATAGCCGGCGAAAAGGCTTGGCTCGACTCCGCTTGACACAGCGTTCACATTGCTGAAACCGTCACAATAGAGAGCGAGCGTGTCATGCAAGGCTTGGGCTGGACGTTGAGGTGCTTGCAGTCGTCTGACTGCCTGCAGTGTTAATAGTGTTCAGTCACTTCTCTCCTGAATAAAGTGTATCTCCTGCGCCGAATTCTGCGGACAAAAAGAAATTGGCAAAGAAAGCTTAAAATATATCTTAAGAAATATGATTTGAAAAAGTGGCAACAGCCTGGCCACTAAGAAGTCTTAGCAAGAACAATAAATGATATCTTCTTTTGTGCATCCACTGGCGAACGGGCCCAGAAATATTTTCGTTTTGGAATCAGAGAATCCCAGCAAGCGCATGAAAAAATTACCCCTCAAATGAGCCGAAAATGGAACCGTTTGGCGTGTGTACAGCGTGTAATTTCACTTGTGTGCACTACATATATCCCCGAGTAGGGAGCGCAAATATTTATATTTGATATTTTCCCTTCAAACAGGGACCATAATCAGGAATCAAATGCGTTAGATGAATGACTGGTGCCGTCGGCAGGACTGAAGGCATCCATTGAATCTGAAACCAACTCTACCACACGACATTATATTAAAAATAAACTTCCTTCCTACGTTAACTATCTACCAATTGGCCACCAAACGTTCAGACTTGAGATCTTGCAATAAGTCGTACGTTATACCGTACTCCAGTTGTACTTATATCTTGGGAATGAAGATGCAAATGTGATGCTAGGTTAGGTCAGATTGGGCTAGTAGTATTGAGCGTGGAAGAAATTAGCTTTGCACCGAACGATCAGCGGGATAACTGAGCTGGTGATCAGCAGGCATGCAGCCAGTGGGACTCACCGGCTGCGGGCCCGGGTCGCGGCCGGCGTGCGGCCCCCCAGTCAGTGTAGACAGCTCTTCCTCGGGGATCTCTGCAACAGAACAGCCATGGCAGACCGGCTACAGGCCAACGATACGGACAAGAGTGCATCTGTCAGCAGTGGCGCCACCGTGTGGCATTGAGTAGCAGTGCATCTGTCGGTAGTGGCGCCACCATATGGTATTGAGTAGTGGTGCATCTGTGAACAGTGGCGCTACCGTGTAGTATTGAGTAGCAGTGCATCTGTGAACAGTGGCGCCACCGTATGGCATTGAGTAACAGTACATTTGTCGGTAGTGGCGCCATCGTGTGGTATTGAGTAACAGTGCATCTGTCGGTAGTGGCGCCACCGTATGGTAGCAGTGCATATATCGGGAGTGGTGCCACCGTGTGGTATTGAGTAGCAGTGCATCTGTCGGTAGTGGCGCCACCGTGTGGTGTTGAGTAACAGTGCATCTGTCGGTAGTGGCGCCAACGTGTGGTATTGAGTAACAGTGCATCTGTCGGTAGTGGCGCCAACGTGTGGTATTGAGTAGCAGTGCATTTGTCGGTAGTGGCGCCATCGTGTGGTATTGAGTAACAGTGCATCTGTCGGTAGTGGCGCCACCGTATGGTATTGAGTAGCAGTGCATCTGTGAACAGTGGCGACACCGTATGGTATTGAGTAACAGTACATCTGTCGGTAGTGGCGCCACCGTATGGTATTGAGTAGCAGTGCATCTGTCGGTAGTGGCGCCACCGTATGGTATTGAGTAGCAGTGCATATATCGGGAGTGGTGCCACCGTGTGGTGTTGAGTAGCAGTGCATCTGTGAACAGTGGCGCCACCGTATGGTATTGAGTAACAGTACATCTGTCGGTAGTGGCGCCACCGTATGGTATTGAGTAGCAGTGCATCTGTCGGAAGTGGTGCCACCGTGTGGTATTGAGTAGCAGTGCATCTGTCGGTAGTGGCGCCACTGTGTGGTATTGAGTAGCAGTGCATCTGTCAACAGTGGCGCCATCGCATAGTATCGAGGATGTGCAGTCGGATATGAAAGGACGAGATGTCTGTGCTTAGGAAAGCTCAATGGGTGATCAGTTTCGTGATCCTTGATGTGGAGAAGGTAGACAAATCGTCCCACTTGGCCGCTTGTGTGCTGCCACTCCTGGAACACTTGTACTCAATCGCCTACAGCACTGTGCAAGCCTGACTGTAGAGGTATCGGTAGATTCAGAGCGAAAACGTCCCTCCCATACCTCTGATAGCTGACACAATATTTTGATTTTCTAAATTTGTATCTGTCTGTTAAATCTGTTTCTAAATTTGTATCATAGTAAAAGAACTCTGAGTCCCACTGAGCTGAAATATGCGGTTTTGGTGCGGGGGAATTAGCCGGCTTTATACGATTGCCCGAGGGGATTAAAACGCCCCAGACCCCGGAGTGAATTTTCCCTCCAAAACTGATGAGTGGGACACTCCACAAGTTGGCGAGTGGGGATTCAGTTGGGTATATGGTATGAAGGGTATGTGTATGAAGCGTTTGTATATGCATATGTTTGTTCCTCTCAGTTCGGAATGCGAAAGGTTCGTAAACAGTACAGGGGAATAGTATATAGTATATAATGCAACAGGGGAATACTATACTACTTTGGATTGTCGAAACACAATTTTAGACCATCGTTTAACAAGAGGAGAAAATTCGATATAAGCACTGTCCAAAATATTGTGTGTGCTTCAGTATCGATTGTATTCTCCTGTTAAAAGAAAGTCGACAATTTTATTTGGACAATCCAATGATGAAACATCAAGAGATCAAAGTAATTCTCGAAGTTCTTACTATAATACTTTTCCTATGATGCGGAATGACTACAACACACAAATGTGCGCACGATTTGTATGCAGTAAGTACATATGCTTACTAATAATTGCTTGAAAACTGTTTTCCTGTACGATCGCTGCATCAATTAAATTTGTCCTTAGATATTTAGTAATAGCTATAGTTAGATTTAGCTATGCACATATTTATATATATATATATGTGTGTGTGTGTGTGTGTGTGTGTTGTGTTTGGATGTATGTGTGTGTATGAGTGTGTGTGTGTGTGTGTGTGTGTGTGTGTGTGTGTGTGTGTGTGTGTGTGTGTGTGTGTGTTGTGTTTGGATGTATGTGTAAATGCGTGTGTGGGTTGTCACTCAGAGTCACGTGTCAGTGTGTCAGTGAGTACATCTGATTTCGCTGTGCGTCAGTGTTCAGATAACGTAAATGGCCAGCCAAAACGCTAGACCGATGTTCTGCTCATCAAACTGCCTCGACGATGAATGCTCAGCAATCCGAGAAATCGCATTGACTCGCACACCTTAACGTCGTACACGTCTGACATCTACGAAACCAGGCGCATCTGAATACACCTTACACATTTCAGGAAACGTGGGCGAATCACGCCTTTCGGGAGGCGTACCTTCCTCGTCAGCCAATGTCAGGACGGGACATGTAAGAAAGGGGCGCCTACTTTGGAATTTTCGCGGGGCGGTGCCCCAGAGAGAGGGCAGCGATGCGGGGAGGGTGAGCTCTCCGCCACCAGCACTGACCAGCGCAGCGTGGACAGCACTCCCCCAGCGGGATATACTCCTGCGTGTCACACTGCATCTCTGGGCAGATGACGCCGTCGCACGCGTCCTGCTCGCAGTCGCCCGTGTGGCAGTCGACACGACCGCCGCTGCACGAGCACGTGGTGCACGAGTCGGGACGCCACGTTTCCCCCTCGGCGTAGGAGCGGCCCTGGAACGTACAGGTGGGCAGCTGGCCCGCCTCCCGGTCAGCGCCGCCAGCCGCCACTCCAAAACCCAGCCGCTCTTGCTCGGCTCGCTGGGCGGCCTCCGCTTCGGCTTCCTGCCTCGCTCGTTCCTCAGCCTCCTGCCTCTGCCGTGCCTCAGCCTCCTGCCTCTGCCGTGTCTCGACGTCCTGCCTGCGCTGTGCTTCGGCGTCCTGCCTCTGCCGTGCCTCATCCTCCTGCCTCCGCCGTGCCTCGGCCCGCTCGCGGCGGCGCGCCTCCAGCTGCTCTCTGCGGCGTGCCTCGGCCATTTGCCGGCGGGCGGCCTCATCGGCGTCCGCGCGGGCTCGGGTTTCCAGCTCCTGCTGCCTGCGCGTCTCCTGCCGGCGTCGCTCCTCCAGCTGCCTGGTGCGCTCCTCGGCCTCGGCGCGCGCGCGCGCCTCCGTCTCAACTCGGCGCGCCTCCGCCTCGGCGGCGGCGCGCGCCTGCGCCTCGGCCTCGCCCGCCTCCGAACTGTGGTTGCTGCTCTCGTAGGTGTAGCTGTACGAGCTGTCGCCGCCGCCGCCGTCGTCGGTCCCGTTTGCGCTCGACGACGACGACGAGGACGACGAGCTGGACGACCGCGAGGACGAGCTGTAGGTGGCGCCATGCCGCTCGACGGTGGCGGCCGGCGCGGCGGTGCTGGTGCCGGCTCCGTCCTCCTCGTACTCGCC
Organism: Ashinkailepas kermadecensis; assembly: GCA_034440615.1. Taxonomy (NCBI): domain Eukaryota; kingdom Metazoa; phylum Arthropoda; class Thecostraca; family Neolepadidae; genus Ashinkailepas; species Ashinkailepas kermadecensis. Next base: position 53,722 of record JAOTOM010004392.1, on the reverse strand, counting down.
GTACTCGTAGTCGTCTGCAACAGAGCCGGCGCGGCGGGCGTGTGAGCGGGGCCGCATGCCGGCCGGCCGCGCCATGCAGGCCCGTAGCAGTCCCCGCACCAGCGTGCCCAAGCTGGCGGCTCACAGAAAACCCGGCGTCCCGGCGGGAGGCCGCGAGCCATGCTTTGGATGGTTCGGGGTCGCTACGGACCTGTGGCGGCGGTCGCGCTGTGACGGCCATTGCGCGGCGTCTACACGGCACCCTCTCGGCGTCTACACGCCACCCACTCGGCGTCTACACTGCATCTACAATCCAGCAGTTGCGCTACACCACACTGTGGTCGGTGAAAGCTATTCGGTTGGAAGTCACCGCTAGATTCACTGAGTTGGACGAGAGCACGGCTTGTTTGGTGAATCGCCTCAGCTCGGTAGCACATTGCAGTGTTAACGTGAAAGCCTGGGCGCTACTGCAGCGGCCCAAGCGTTCTCTCGATGCCACGAGTGACCTCTGACGCGGCATACCCAACGCATACGAGAGCGCGCTCTATTTAGCTAGTACACGAACGCAATGACCCCACCGTTGGCTATAGCGACGGTCAAAGTCAGGTGCATTGTGCTGGCATTATCGCTGTAGAGGTGTTCAGCTCAATGCCATGGGTTTATAAGCGGAACATGCTATCGACCCCCTCCAGGTCACATGCGGGCTTCCATCCTGCAGCAGGGCACCCGTTGTAGGCGGAACATGCTGTCGACCCCTTCAAGTCACATGCTGGCTTTCATTCTGCAGCAGGGCGCCCGTTTTTGCGCATTCCCTCACCGTTCGTTCCAGTCGCTAAGCAATCCAGATGTTTCCCTGCCCATCTTGGATATACAAAGCGGTCCAGGAGAATAAACAGCAAACAGGAATAGCGTGTTTGGGACGGTACGTCACCACAGGGTGTGGGGACACGCCACAGGGTGGCGCAAGTGGTGGGCGACATCGGCACAGCGGCTGCCAGAAGGCAAACGATTACGGTTTTCAGGTATCTGACTTTCGTCCGTGAACACAAAATAATGGAATAAATTTTAGCTATCCTCAATGACGACGGCACGAGTGGAATCAGCCGCTCCCAGCATCTGGATGCGAATCGCATATGACGTCGCGACGGATTTTGAATATGAAGGAGGGGAGACGGAGGGAAGGAGGGGAGACGGAGGGAAGGAGGGGAGACGGAGGGAAGGAGGGGAGACGCAGGGTTTTTATGTGGCTTTTTCCATGCAACTCCACAGGCGTAATTTTGCATTTTATGAAGGCTGGGGAGCAAGTGCCCCAGTGCCGGCCGTGGCGACGCCCATAGTCAGACGAAGACGACAGCAGTGTCAATGAAGACGACAGCAGTGTCAATGAAGACGACAGCAGTGTCAATGAAGACGACAGCAGTGTCAATGCATGCTTGTCCGGCGGTGCGACAGCGTGTTGTGTGCCGCTGATGGTGGGTGCGGTATGTTTGCTGGGAGGAAACAAGCCTGTACACTGCCGGGGAGCGTGCATGTATGCTATGTTTACTCGTCCATTCTGATTCTAGACGTTTTCATACGTAAAGGTGGAGACAAGCTCATGCATCGCGCAGTAGCAACGGGCCTTTCACTAAATTGTCTGATTCGATATTCGGAAAACTGAAAAGGCGAGATAATGGACTCTAAGAATTACAGCCGATGGGGGAACTATGTAATCCCCGGCTTCCCAGGTGACAACTGTTGCATTACATGATAAAGAAACGCGGCAATGTGGCTAATGAATGAAGTGAATGAATGAAATGAATGGAATGAAGTGAATGAGGCGCTTCGAAGTTTTCCTTATCTCCCCTCAGATTGCAAAACTTCAGAAGCTATTGTGATTTGGATTGTGGCATAAGAAAGGTAGTACAAGTGATAGAATCGCCACGAGTTGCTCAATGAAGGGATAAAAAGGTAGCTTTCCAGTGGTTGAGGGCAGGCTGAGTTGTGCCAAAGGATTTTATCAAGGAGACATATAATGGTACGGTGTTGGCCGCAAAGAAATGGGCTATATATACAATTTGCATTGTCAACTTCACAACAGCTTGGTTATAATCAGCACACAATTGATTTTTTTCTAAAAATACTGATGTTGTCCCACATGCGGTCACAATAGCGCCGAATTTGGGAGCCGGACAGAATTACGCTTCCTAGACGAAGTTATTGGGTACGTGAATCAAATTAAATGTGTTTCAAATTTGGCCTCGTCTGGTTGCCGACTTCTAGCCCAAATCGTGAAACATGACCCTAAAGAGCAAACTACACCTTTCAGACTACTGTGACAGTCACGTGCCGAAGAAAACAATGACCCCGACACAATTCCCCGTGTTCACTACAACAGTGTTCACTACAATTCACCACAATAGTATGCCAGCTTCATGTCATCGTGACCCAGGGTTTCCGGGCTATAGCGATGATAATGAGCGTTTGCTTGCATTTTTTTTAAGTGCTTCCCAGTTGTGTCTCTCTTCCTTTTGCGCCAACAATGGCGCACACCTAACTCCAAACCACCAGCTTAGAAAACTTCAATCGACCTGACACCTGGCTTGTCATTATGTGGTCACATCCCACGTGTGTGTGCAAAATGGTATGAAAATGGAATGTGTGGTTTCGGAATGGCAGACACGCTATATAAATAGTATATGATGTTCCATCTTATTTCAACACTGAACATGCACCCATTTCCTACACACCAGCTGGCAGAAAGAGGAAACTATGCATGCCTGGTGCCTTTTCCATATTGCCGGTTCCAATCGAATACATTGATTAATCTGAAACGCAGGACCCATCCCATCGTGCTAACATTAATTGGAGAGCTTGCCGCTGAATGGTTCGTTTTTCCCAGTTATTCGCTGTAGAATGCGTTTCAATGGACCTTTTAGTGATGACGAACATGCACATACCAAAGAAGGGTTCACCTTCCTTCCTTACATAGCAGATCCAATACAAGCAGCGCAGCTTTCCTTCGCCTCCATTTTCAGAAATTCACGTGGTCACCCCGCCCGCTTGATACATTTTTCGTGTCTTTACGATCTTCGTGATTATTATCACGGCTTTCCGCTTGATTCTTCAGAAATAACCAATTCCTCTTAAAAACCCTTGGAAGCGCTCCTGCTTCTAAATCACAATCAATATAGGCACACTGGTTCTGCATATCACCGATGGAGCCGTCCCCGCCCATCAAGTGCGGGCCGAAATCAGCAGTTTGATCAGATTTTCATGAGAAAACGCGAATGCTGTACACATTTTGAATTTTGTAACTTTGAAAGAAGGAAGACAATGATAAAATATGGTGTCATTTGCTGATAGATTCAGACATCGACCGGAATCTTTCATTTCACAATTACTATGACATTTGCAACTTCTGTCTTTCCAATACTAGAATACGTTCTCGCGTTCGCAAGAATATCACTACCCTCAGCGGAATTCCCAAACCCCGGTAAACATGAAGCGAGTTGATCGAACATCAAGATGAACATCATGACAAGCAGACAGTGGCCACAGCATGCATAGCCACAACCTCACGGTCGTTCTTCTCGCACCTCACTTTCTTCCTCAGCGAAAACCCGTTGCACGCATGCACACAGAAACCATACTGGGCCGGCGCGTCTGCAATGGAGCCCCGGAAATAATGCTGGACATGCTCGGGCCATGCTCGGGCCAACTGTCCAAATGGTCATCTGTCAAGCACGCGATGCTGTGCACTTTGTTTATGACTCGGAGAGCCGGGCCGGCCAGCGTTTACATTACGCCCGCCTATGACCCAAATAAGATCACAGCCGCGGGTGAGTGCGACCCCGGTCAATCACGGGGTCAGTCATCATCGACGGCGCTGACACCTTCCCTCCGACACACACTATCCGACGGCGCCGACGCCTTCCCCCCGACACAGACTACCCAACGGCGCTGACGCCGTACCTCCGACACAGATTACCCGGCGGCGCCGACGCCTTCCCCCCGACACAGACTATCCGTCGACGCCGACGCCTTCCTTCGAAGGCGTCGGCGTCGGCGTCCCTACGAGTTATTTGCACGTTTCCGGATATTAAACACGGAGTGAAATAGCGGCCATATCAGGAAGCTGCTGTACACCGTCATTGCTGCTTAATATCATAACAAAACTAAATTAAGACCGTCGACAAATAAAATGGAACTGTAATAGCATCACCTTCAGGGAACTAACTTTAAAAAATAAAACCCCAATTGGGGACATTTTAAGAACGAAGACGTGTTGTTTTAGCAGCAACATTGAAATAGTACATCCTACGAATAAAACATGCGGAATAAAATAACTTCTCTGACGGAAAGCGCAACAAATCTAATGACTGGCTCCGACAAAAAATATCGGCTTACCTCGTCTGGTATACACGCCAGTCTAATTTATAAGGACGTTTCACCACTCGTAGGCCCTACCACGTAACCACTTACAACTTCCTGGCTTGCAATGAACACTTTTTCGGCAGATACATGGGCGACAATTGCTTCACAAAGTTCGCGGCTTTAAAATTAACCTCGCATGAAAGCTGTAGCGTGGCGAGCATTAATACATACCGCTACATCGAGTAACATTAGCAATGGTGTACGTATGGAAAACAGTGGCAAGAAACGCTTTGTCCGGGAAGGCCAATTTACTTACTAGGTAAGCTGTGTGCAGTGGCGGAGACCAAAATGGCACCATATTTCAAGGATAAACACATGATAAATATAAATATATATATATATATATATATATATATATATATATATATATATATATATATATATATATATATATATATATATATATATATATATATATTACATTTCCGCAACTCTCAAGAGACCGCCTAAAATGCAAGACATGGCAATTTTGCTTCCTCAACATATATGTCCTGTATACGAGTATATACCATAAATAATATCAGGATGTAACCCATACAGTTAGAGCTAGCTACTCATAGCTCAATGAATTCCAATCAACGTTTTTACATTCAGCAACATGACAATTGATGAGATAAGTCGAGTGTGGAATTGATGTACCTTTGACAGCACCACCCCGGTATTTCACATATTTGATAAATGCTCATGCTTCTGAAGATGGCTAAGTTATAAACATACGTTTCTGTGTTACCTAGCTTTAGCAAAAAAAGCATAGCGAAATAAAAACAGGCCATGGCGGAGAAAGCACCAGGTAGCTGGTTATCAAAAGAGACCCAGGTTGTTAATCCATCCACCATCAATCCACATCCATCCGCCATCTATCCACAACCATCCACCCACTATCCATCCACCATCCACATCCATCCACAGCCATCCACCATCCATACACATCCGTCCACATCCATCCACCATCCATACACATCCGTCCACATCCGTCCACATCCATCCACATCTATTCACCATCCACCCACTATGCACCCACATTGCTCCCGATGGCCGTGCGCGTCAGGCTGGTCGAGCCGGCGGACGTCGGCTCACCAGGCCGCCACCAGTTGCGAAGTGATGCGGCGCAGTCTATAGCTCCCGTACCGACCGGAAACAACTGTGCCGTTTTCAAAACGGCGCGTGACTCAAGTCGGGTTTAAGCCTCTGCTCAGACAGGGACAGTGCGTCGCAATTACATTACCGTGGCAATGGCCGAATGACTGCAAGGTGAGAATTTACTGGTAGAAGACTGGTACTGATACTGGAACCGGTACTGGTGGAATGTGCGCTGGCATTGCCGGTCTTCCTGAACAAAATTTATATAGGCCTGTAGTTGTCTTGAGTTCCTTAAATGTTAACCAAGCCGGACTATGTTTACGTATGCAATCACCAGCTAGCCCGCATTTTCACAACAGTCAATGCGCCGTAGAACCCAGATAACTAACTAATTAAACTAGCATTTCAGATGAGACCTGCATTATTCATCGAATCGAGGCACGACGACACGATATTGGACAATATAACGGCATATTTAATTATCATTCATTTCAATGCTCAAACATATTCTTTCATATGCTTCCGTAATGTTCAAGAGTCTTGCCTCGGTAGCCAGCATCAGCATGACCTTCCAATTTGTGCGCCTACAAGTTGATGAAAATCGGACCACTGCATGAAGCCAATATATTGTCAGAACCGAGTCACAACAACCCAGCTTCAAAGGCATCGCGAAGCCTTTCTACGGATTCTGAAGTCGGGTTCCCATGCCAGTCGGCTCGGGTCAGTTGGGGGTACTCGGTCCAGGCTAATGCAAAGTGGCAAGCTCCCCAAAGCTCAGCTCGAGTCGAGGAAGATCGCCGAGCCAGCTCAGGAGCCCTCAGCAATGCCACCCCACTGCACTGCGTGGCAGATCTGAGCTCCCGCTCCCTGATCGCCACACTCGACATGCGATGCACACAGCGCGAGACCGGCAGCAGACAGGCAGGACCATGCTCTGATTCCAGGTCACGACCTCACATGCTGGCTGCAACACCCGACTCCCGCTGTAGCGAGATGTCAGCTCGTTAAACGCCTGACAAGACCCGGCATTCCACTCACCATGGCCATGAGGAGCCTCACGGCTTCACCGAGACCGACCAGTCACACCTCAGCCATAGCCGTGATGGGGCGACAACTTCACGGCGAGTCATTCAAACAACTGCTGGAAGGACACGTGCTCTGCTGTGGCGAGCTGGCACCATCGTCTGGGATCTGAGGTAGTTGGTGGGTAGCGCTACTACACGGATCCAGCAGGCCACGCTGCGACCCGAGAGGAACTATCTTCAGACGTGACCACACCCATCGTCGAGACGTGGACCTTCACGTCTGCGTCCGACCTCGAGCCCGTCCGGTGTGGCCTGCTCTCAGACCTCTGACCGCGTCGACCCGCCAGCGGTCGCCGCCGCGGGCCGGGCGGCGACGGCGGGGCGGCCGGCCGCGCAGGGCGCTCGGCAGGTCGACACTCACCGGAGTAGTTGTAGTCGTACGAGCCGTTCTCCTCGTACTGCTGGGCGCGTGCGGCGGCGCCGGCGCCGAGCGCCAGCAGCACCAGCAGCGCCAGGTAGCGGGCCGGCATGGCTGCGGCCGGGCGGCGCGCTGCCCGGGGCTGGCCGGGGGGCGGCACGGGCTGGCGCTGACGGAGCGGCCACCGTCCGCGGCAGAGCCGGCCGATACTGAGCGGGCGGGCCGCGGCCGCGCGCACGCCGCCACCCAGCCGCCGGCCGCACTGTTTATGTTTCGGCGCCGGCAATGCGACGAGCACAAGTCTGGGTCGCGGCGCCAGCCGGGCCGCCGTGACGAGTGCCAGGCGCCGCGCAGCGTTGCGCCGAGCGGCCGCTGCCGCGCGCTCCTGGCGGCCGCCCGCTGTCCGTCGGCCCATGTCGCAGCAGCTCCATTGAGCGACACCGGCGGCCATGGCGGCAGCTCTAGAGCGACACCGGCGGCCATGGCGGCAGATCTAGAGCGACACCGGCGGCCATGGCGGCAGCTCTAGAGCGACACCGGCGGCCATGGCGGCAGCTCTAGAGCGACACCGGCGGCCATGGCGGCAGATCTAGAGCGACCCCGATAGACATGGCAGCAGCTCCGCAGAATCTCGGGCCATATGGCGTCGCCAACCTGTCATGCCGGCTGTTCGTGGGTGGACTCTGCAACTCCGTCGGCTGCGGGATTCGCGCACACGATTTTGCAATCAAGAGTCGAACGCCCTGCTGACTGGGCTACGGCGACCTCCGACAGCAGGTCCGGAGGAGCGACGCCGATCGGCATGGCAGCAGGTCCAGAGCGGCACCACGTCAGCCACTAGCCATCCAGAAACGACATTACGTCAGCTACTAGCCATCCTGAAGCGACACTACGTCAGCTACTAGCCATCCAGAAACGACATTACGTCAGCTACTAGCCATCCTGAAGCGACACTACGTCAGCTACTAGCCATCCAGAAACGACATTACGTCAGCTACTAGCGATGCTGAAGCGACACTACGTTAGCTACCAGCGATCCGGTGTTGACCTAGGTTATCTACCGCCAGCACAGTTGTGGCACCATCACAACTGGAGGTCCAGGTACAGCACTGACAGAAATCGACTTGGTGGCTGGTGAAGGAAGGAAGGCTGTGCTGCCGCCAAGTTGTTGGTTTACTGAAATCAGAGCGTGCCACAAGACGACAGGGAAGGTTATCGTATCGTGTGGAGGAAAGGCGGGACAGATGGGACGCGGCCTCAGCGGATGGCCTAAAGCGCCAGGGTTCCAGCATGGACGTTTCGATCCTGGATCCGTGGAAACTCAGTGGAAACTTGGCTTCAGGCGGCTTTAGTTCAAACCACTCATTTAATATGAGGCCTAATAAGTTCAGCACTACGCTCTTGTGTGTTGCTTTACCTTACCACAGGAACAGCTTGTATGCTAGGCTTGATCTAGGTGGGCCAGAGCACAGAGGGAGGCCACCGATAAGGGGCATGCTACAGCACTAACACTGCAGACACTGGTTGAAGACCGGGAAAACTGTGTAGGGCCAGAAACAATGTCCAGAAGCATAGTTTGGATACGGGTGCGAACAGCGGAGTTTCTCAGATAGCAAGTAAATCGCAGAGTAGTTCACGGGGACGAATAGACTGCGGAATACCTCCCAGGAAAAAAAATCCGGTTTTCAATGGTGAATGAATGCGTGAGAAAATGATGGAATGGCGAGGCATGTGCAAGGCACGCTGCGCTTCAACTCTCGTCACGATAGCCTTCGAATGGAAAGTGAAACGGGTCAAATGATAGTTTACGGTGTATTGTGCTTTAACAGTACGCACTATGACACATCAAAGCATTTCGAGGTCTAAGACAGGTTTTACAAGGGCCTCTTCCTAAAATATCGACACTCAGGTACACTATTGCGCAAAACTGCCACGTCTGCGACAACACACACTAGCTTAGCCTGGTGTATTCCAACCAAGGGAAGTATGAGGTGATCTCTTTAGTGCATGGAGTTAAGAACGTCCACGTTCTTAAATATCTACGACAGGCTGCCACCAGGTAGGCACGCACCGTAACTATGCAGCAGCACTCCAGCGCCACCAGGGGTCGCCACATTCGTTCAGAACTTTAGTCGACGAACACTTCGACAGCGGGTTTACCTAGCTTCCGGCACGCGAGTAGAGGTGTGCGCTGGTGTCGGAGAGACGGCCACCACTCGCTCCCCGACGGGGTTATCAGCAAATCTCAGTCTCGACCTATCGTCTTACTTGACATCATCGTCTAACAGATGAAGGCGAAGTGCCGCGATGAATAAGATTGGATCTACGGCCGGCTGATGGCGAGCCGGCAATGCTCGGGTGTGTCGAGTAAGGTAAGGCCCATGCAGCCTAACATGATGGTTTCCACTCAGGGTTTGTATGCATGCGCTGTTCTTTCATGGTGTACGCCCGCTCGGAAGGTGGGCAATAATTGAACCAACACGTTTTTTTTGTAATACACCCACCAACTAATGGGAAGGCAAGAATGAGCCTCCTTATTCATGTGACCTCACAACGTTAATATTCCTCTTAGTGGATGTAAGGTGGGTGCACAGTAAGATCAGACGCATCACTTCCCGCTCCTGGTTTCGCTTTTTCTTGGAAGGATGGCAAACCATTAAAATAAGACAAAATAGCATACCGGGACCCAAACCAGCAGATGCCCAAGCTAGTAATGCCAGTGAGTCCAGAAACTGACCATGTTGGGGCATTAGTGGGGCGATTTAGACTAGCACAGAACAATTAATTATCAATATATAATAGCATGACAGAACGATATAAAAACACAAATTAGGTGAACAAAAAGCGGGTAGAGAAGAACAAGAGGAACAAGAGGAACAAGAACAAAACAAGACATAATAAAGAAAAAATATTTGTTACTTCTGTACCCCCACTTTTTCTAACTTTGGTGGCGAACCATGAAGTAGATGGGCCGGACAACGCAACAAAATAGTCATTGCCCACTCTAATCAGTGGATTGCACCGTGAAAAAGAACGAATGATTTGGTAGCTGTTTGTTCCAGATAATGTCAGCATTTCTTTGGTCAGTTCTGAGACGAGCGAGAAATAAATAATATGGGAAACAGCGTACACAACATTGTGCCTAATTCACGACCGATCAAGAGCTCCAAACAAGAATAGCAGAGAAGCACAAGAGTGGCGCCAGTAAAATAGCATATCACGACCGGGGCAGCGCAGAGCAGACCTGAACGCTTTCGAAATTGTGCGTTCAACGGGTTTGCTTGTAGCCGTCCCACCTCGTGACCGCATCCGGATCTTCTGCCCACACCAGACTGAGTTAGCGTCATCACTTCGCCTAACCCCAGCCGTAAGTCTCACAGATACAACACGCAGAGGTCTGCGCAGCCTGACGAGCGTGGCCGGGCGGGGCGCGTGGACTACGGTGCGCCGAGCAGCACCACTGCCGCCGCCGTCAGCCGACACCCGACGTCACCGGGCACCGGGCACCGGGCACCGGGCACTAGGCACCGGGGCCAGCCACCAGCCGGCCGGCTCCACTGCAGCTGTAGCTGACGGCTCTACTACAGCTGCAGCTGACTGATGTACTGCAGCTGTAGCTGACGGCTGTACTGCACGGATGGACGGAGACGACGCGCGGCCCACTTGGAGGCCGGCCTGTAGGTGGGTCGGTGGCGTCACTCCTGCAGGTGGACAGGTGACGTCACTCCTACAGGTGGGTCGGTGACGTCACTCCTGCAGGTGTGTCGGTGACGTCACTCCCACAAGTGGGTCGGCGACGTCACTCCTCCAGGTGGGCAGGTGACGTTACTCCTGTAGCTGGACAGGTGATGTCACTCCTGCATGTACGTCGGTGACGTCACTCCTGCAGGTGGGCGGGTGACGTCACTCCTCCACACTGTTGACGGCGTTGTAGTCGGTCTGCTGCCGCAGCAGGTCGCCGTCGCCGCTCTGTAACAGCAGAGGAGAGTCGTCACCGGCGGCTCACGGCTGAGCGCGGTGTGGCCGTGACCGGAAGACTACAGGTTGGACGCTGTCTTCAGTGAACACGCCTTTTAAACTATTACGGCAAAATTATTTGAGGGAAAAATACCTCTCAAATATCTCCTATTTCTTTTGAAATACTTCATTGTGGAAATGACTAAAATCTTTATTTTCTTCGATACATAGCTGAATAATATGAGACACGATATATATATTATATATATATATATATATATATATATATATATATATATATATATATATACACTAATAAAATGTTACGTGCGACTCCTATAGCAGCAACATTCGTGCCACAGATAACATCACTGAGCAGCCACAGCTGGCACAGCTCCGTCCAACTCGACGGCCGAGTGTCCGGAGGACAGTGTCGCCATTTGAGAACCTCTGGTATTCGGCGGCCGGGCTGGCAGATGTATACAGGCCAGCGACAGTCGCACATGGGTCAAACAGATACTCGGAATAGTTTTGGGTCTGCGACCAGTCGGGAGCTTTGGACGGCGAATATGGCACACCTGTTGCAAAGTCCAGCACATCCAGCATGCAAATCAATCGTGAATATTTATCGTGAATAGGATTATGTATCGAACCTTACGCACAGCACCACCTATTGATACATAATTGAAACCGAAATTGTACCCATTTACATCCCGTGGATGACACTCATCGGCATATCAGCAACATACCAAGAAAATGTTTCATCTGTAAATATATGCGCCATTCTTAGATATCGGTACTAGTCACCGCGAGGTCTTATTCGGGTGGAAGAGGATTGTTGTTTCGCGCCATCGGGGACGCCGATCAGAGGGTGATCTCGCACCCCTAACGCCACCGTTGAAGTGTCACCTCGTGGCTCAGTGATTAAGATCCGATCAGATGGTAATCTCGCGCCCCTGATGCCACCGTTGGTTGGTTGGTTATTGGTTTTACGACACGTCGACCGTTGAGTCATGTAGCGTCGCCAATCTCTCACGCCGATTGATCGCGGGCGAAGAGTCTGATGCCACCGTTGAAGTATCACCTCGTGGCTCAGTGATTAAGAGGAATAGCCGAAGGGATATTTGTCGATCAGGAAATGTCCATCACCCAGTGTTTCGCTGGCAGTTAGTGTGTGAAAAGTGTCACACTGGCTCCAAACCGTAATTAAACAAACACGCCCAGCACGCATTGGTCACGCCCGAGCCACGCTGGGAAGTCGAACCGACTTCAGCCGGTGTGGCCTGGTCCGGCGCAAGGCACAGGTCGGTCAAGGCTCTTCGCCGCTGTCACCGGGGTACGTCTCGGCCGTGTTCCTGCCGCGGCGCCGACACCAACAGACGCCGCACGGCGCGCGCACCGACAGGGGGGGGGGGAGAGAAGGGGAGCGAGGAGCCAGATGAGGTCAACAGCCAGCCGGTGCGACGAGAAGTCGCCGGGGGCTGCAACGCGTCCGTTTGTTTACACAGCCAGCTGATGATGGAGCCACTCGGCCGGACCGAGCTTGTCTCATGTCGGACATGACACCGGTCCGCGCGACCTGATCAGGACGGCTGTCACACCGGGCACCACACACACCGACCAGAGTATGCCCACGGTCCGCAGTATCGCATCAGCTGACACCACACCGACCAGAGTATGCCCACGGTCCGCAGTATCGCATCAGCTGACACCACACCGATATATGCATCTGGCATGGTACCTCCAGCATGCCATCTTGAACTGTGAGGGTGCCACACGAACACGGCCTGACACCCATAGCGGACATGGCACCTCTAGCGTGGAGCCGCGGTCTGGGAGCCCGTGCCATCCCGGACGCGCCACCGACCGTGGTCCGGGTGATGTCACGGCCCACGTGACACCCATAGCGGACATGGCACCTCTAGCGTGGAGCCGCGGTCTGGGGTGGCCCCCCCCGGCGGGGCCCCCGACCGTGGTCCGTGTGATGTCACGGCCCACGTGACACCCATAGCGGACATGGCACCTCTTTGGGGGGGGGGGGGGGGGGGGCGCCCCTCCCCGGCCGCCCCCCCCCCCGGGGTCGGGGGGTTTTCCCGCCCCCCGTGACACCCATAGCGGACATGGCACCTCTAGTGTGGAGCCGCGGTCTGGGAGCCCGTGCCATCCCGGACGCGCCACCGACCGTAGTTCGGGTGATGTCACGGCCCACGTGACATCACATCCCAACTGGCCCGATAACTCCGACGGAGCCTAGGAATGGCTAGATGAGCCACATCAATATAAACACTAGAACGTCTGACGGGCAATCAAGGGTTTCAAGGATGTGTAAAAAGTATTACAAATATTATCAGGAGCGGCGCAGACGGGAAGGAGCGGCCGGAAGCGATTACGGCTAACCACAGAGGGCATGTGGCGAAAAAACATACCTTTTGCAACTTCCTCGGATTCTTGGCATGGTAGACAGCCCATGAATAATATGTCTGTTCTGATCAGCATGGGGGGGGGGACCCAGAGCAGGTCTATTATCGTGCATATATATATGGGTATGTTCATGTGAACATCCCGCCTCGACCGGATCCGACCCGACCCCACCGAACATGACCCTTTTGAAACATTAGTAACTCATTTGATGGAAGGTTTTAATTTCAGTTTCTTTCACTCAAAATTGAGCCTACTCTTTTGGTAGTTAGTTATTGGTTTTACGACACGTCGACTGTTGAGTCATATAGCATCGCCAATCTCTCACGCCGATTGGTCGCGAGCGAAGAGTAGCGACAGGTGAGATTCAAACCCACAATCTTTCGATTGTGAGACGAGCATCTTACCCCTAGACCACTCGTCCCCTGAGCCCACTCTTTTAATGATTTCACCAGCCTTATAATATTTTCCACGGAGTATTCCCAATATTTATTTAATGAGAAGCTGCTGTGGTACACTTTCCGAGCACATACGGCGCGCCGACGCGTCTAGTGACACGGCATTTCTCTCCGCCGATTCCAGAGGAAGTTGCATTCAGTATATACACGTTTTTGTCGACAGCGATACGAAGCGTGACACTGTGCACGGGAGTTCCACCCGCCCCCCAGCCACTGGCGGGTCAACCCACCACCCCACCACTGCAGCACGGGAGTCCCACGCGCTGCCACTGGCCCGGTGGGGACCTGCAGCACGGGAGTTCCACGGCCGCCTCCAGCCACTGACGGGTCTAGGGGACCTGCAGCACGGGAGTCCCACGGCCACCTCCAGCCACTGGCGGGTCTAGGGGACCTGCAGCACGGGAGTCCCACGGCCACCTCCAGCCACTGGCGGGTCTAGGGGACCTGCAGCACGGGAGTCCCACGGCCACCTCCAGCCACTGGCGGGTCTAGGGGACCTGCAGCACGGGAGTTCCACGGCCGCCTCCAGCCACTGGCGGGTCTAGGGGACCTGCAGCACGGGAGTCCCACGGCCACCTCCAGCCACTGCTGAGTCTAGGGCCTCACGTCGGATGAAGCTGTTCCACGGGAAAACCCCCGAATACGATGCTCTTGCCTCGTTTTCTTTATGACATATTCCACAAAAAAAAAACATAGCAAGTCTGAAGCGAAATATCGATGTGTACGCGATTTACAGCAGGCCTACTAAACCTTTCCCATGCATATGCTACGCACAATTAAGCCTAACATAAACACTGCGCTTGGATGACGACCCTACACATACACGACAGAGGAGCGCAAAAAGGTGAGTTGTTGCCACTTCCCGTCACAGTCCAGACGCCAGCTGTGAAAGCGTGCTGGCAGAGCGACCTGGCAACTGAATCTAGCGCCCTTCACGGAGCTTCCGGGTGCGCGACGGCATTCCAATTCACCCGCTGGCCGCGCAGGTCCTGATTAACTGGCAAAAGAGGCAACTAGAGAGACAGAAGAAGACAAACGAAAAAACAATAGCAAGAGCATAAACCATAGCTAGTCGTGCAAACATTGACGAGAATTAAGATCGGAACGGTTCGGTTGATCGACGACTCACTGGAGCCATAAAGCGCGACAACCGCGAACGACCTCAAGCCGCATAGACTCAACCGCCGTGGTGTCGGGTACTCGTCCAGCAGGGGCGACCAAAGCGCACGCGGTCGGCTCGAAGCCCCTCCCCATTTCTGCAACTGGCAGAAGGTCGCGGAGCGCTGGCATTTCCGTGATCGACGCGGAATCGTATTATGTTATGCTATGTTATCGCATTATATTATGTTATGGCGCAAGAGTGCTTAAATATCTGTTGGCAATGGTTCGGAGCACCGGCCTGTGAGGTAAAAACCAGCGGCTCAAAATCAGACCAGCTACCAAATTTTGTCAGTTATTTAGGGTTTAGGGCGCCTCCACTGCTACGGTCACCTTGCGCCTGGCCGACAAATTTGAGTAATCTGATTTGTGTGATCTGTGAAAGTGATCTTAATGTCAGCAGTCTGCGACATAATTGAAATAAATCCTTGTCAAGCCACCAGGTCGATTTTCGTCAAGCTCCCCAAAAATGGTCCACCCAGGTACCTTGATGTCAATCAACCTGGGATGGCATTGACCCATGACCAGGTCAACCCCACGTTCGTTCGTTCGCGTGAACCCCACATCCACCGAAAGCGTCGTGAGCCCTATACGATTGTGATCCAAAGAGGAGGCGGAACCCCGCTTGTCCATCCAGAGCACATTATAAGTCGGGTCCGATGTGCGCGCATTAAACAATTGAGGCTCCTGGGAACGCGACCGACAGATAGGCTAATTCCCTGCACCAGGCAAGGTCTTCACGGCAATACTTCCCATTACAGGCGGAACCACTCGTGGGGGGAGACCGGACCATACTGCTAACACTTCTCATAGAATTGGGCAGGCGTGGTCACCAGCAGATTATAATTTGGAACCCGGAAATCAGCCCCATTGTTAATCACATCAATCTGCCTTCCCCAAATGTCGGCGAACTGTGCACGATGAAAAAGGCCCAGAAGCAGTCATAGTACCTCTACCGACGGAAAAGGTCCAGAAGCAGTCAGGGTGCCTCTACCGACGGAAAAGGCCCAGAAGCGATCATGGTACCTCTAACGACGGAAAAGGCCCGGAAGCAGTCAGGGTGACTCTACCCACGGAAAAGGCCCATGAGCAGTCATAATGCCTCTACCGACGGAAAAGGCCCAGAAGCAGTCAGGGTGCCTCTACCGACGGAAAAGGCCCAGAAACAATCATAGTGCCTCTAACGACGGAAAAGGCCCAGAAGCAGTCAGAGTGACTCTACCGACGGAAAAGGCCCAGAACCAGTCAGGGTGCCTCTACCGACAGAAAAAGCCCAGAAGCAGTCAGGGTGCCTGCAGGAGTTGAAAATCGGAAATATGAAATCCCAGCCATGGACTGTCCCTAGAGCCAAATTTACTCTTCCAAATCTGAAACTATGGTGTGCTATCCCCTGGTCAATCTCGTAAAAGGGTAAGTCCCAATTACAGGGCTTCATTAAGATGGCGCTTCATTATGCGCAAGCACATATAAACATATCGCTTCGTTCACTAATAAGCTTTCGCAATTCCACCTGCAGTGGACACGCTCAATAGATCCTGGTTAAAAAATATCCCTGAACACCTTCCGTCAGAGCTGACTGGATATGCTGGCTGTCAGCGGCGGCACGCTGCGGGAGCCGGGGCGTGCCGCCCTTGCGGTGGTTCGCTGGTCCCTTGCTGCGCGCGGCCTCCCGGTCGGTCTGCTGAGCCAGCGCGAGGCGGAGAACGGTCGGGGCCATGTGGCCGGTCGGGTCGTGACGTTTTTGGGGAGGAGGACTAGTTGCCTGTGCCGACTTCTGGGCGCGACTCTGAGGTGGTCCCGTGCTTCCGGTTTGGCGTCGGGAGGGTGGAGGGGGGGGCGTGTCACTTTGTGAAATTGATTGGTGGTTAAACGACGTTTTTTTATGGCCAATGCTGCCCCCCCCCCCCCCTCCACACCCACACAAGCCATTTCATCTGCTGTGCAACCACAGGCCCAATGGCTAAGGTTCGGTCCCATTGGGCAGCCAAACCAATGATTGAGGGGGCTAGTGGCCCTCCTTGGCTGACACCGAGCATCACCCTTGTCTGGGAGCGTGGCGGAGGATGGGATATTGTTCGCTGCTGTTACGTCATGGTTCATGTGGGGAGGGGAGCGAGTAGAAGGGAGCGAGGCACGTCATTGTTCATGTGGGGAGGGGAGCGGGAAGAAGGGAGCGAGGCGGGAGCATCGCAACCATGTGTTGGAACGAGGATACATCATTTTCTTCCAAAACTGAAAGTTGCTTGCACATGCTATGAATGCTGGTGCGTATGTAGGTGTGTATGATGTATGAGTCAGATGGCGAGTCCCGCCAAGCGTGATACCGCGAAGCGGGCGAGTGGTGTAACAGAAAGTCGAGTCTTGCAAAGCCTATGTGCATCACCCCTCCCCCCCCCCCACCCCTGCGCTACGGGCACAATGTTTGGTTATTTTGTTGTAAAACAACATTTGAAAACACAAAAGTTTACCTCAAGTCTGGGACTGCATCAGACAATGCAACCTTCATCCAAGGTTGCATTGTATTAACATTGCCTCGCAGGGTTGTATTGGTTGGCGCATGTTCCCGCCGTGTCAGGTGTGCACAGACCCGTCTGTTGTGGTGCCGTGGTCCCGTCAGGTGTGTGCCAGACTAGTCTGTTGTGGTGCCGTGGTCCCGCCAGGTGTGCACAACCCGTCTGTTGTGGTGCCGTGGTCCCGCCAGGTGTGCACACCGTCTGTTGTGGTGCCGTGGTCCCGTCAGGTGTGTGCCAGACCCGTCTGTTGTGGTGCCGTGGTCCCGCCAGGTGTGTGCCAGACTAGTCTGTTGTGGTGCCGTGGTCCCGTCAGGTGTGTGCCAGACTAGTCTGTTGTGGTGCCGTGGTCCCGCCAGGTGTGCGCAGTCCCTACTGACCTGTTTGGTTGGTTACTTGGGCTTAGGGGCGCGTCGACCGCGTTGATCATACAGCGCCCACAACAACTGACATAACCACATAACAACATAACAACTGACCTGTTTGCCGCCATGCCAGAGCAGCAGGAACTGGCGCCGCACCAGCGCCACGGCCACCACCGGCAGCAGCACCATCGGCACCAGGTACAGCAGCGCCGGCTGCGCCCGCTCCATGGCGTACAGCGCCACGAACGTCACGATCAAACCCACGCCGTAGCCTGAGGAGCCGGACGGGTGGTCATTTTTTTTTTTTTTTTTTTTTTTTTTTTTTTTTTTTAATATATTTAATCCGAGTTATTGCTGGGGTGGCTTTATGAACCAGGGTTCTATTGCTAAGCAGAGCTTGTTGCGTGAACCCTGGCCCCACCACCCGATCCATTAATTCCAGTTCAACGGCAGAATTTTGACCGAAAGTTTAACGTGCCGTCAATGCACCGACACGGTCGCCCAGTAGCTCGTCCCCGGCCTTATCGGGCCAGCTGCCAACTGACCCTCCAGCCGGGGCTAAATGCGAGCGCGTGAAGCGACTCGAACCCTGTGTTGCCAAGACAGGGGAGAACAGTGCAGGCCAGCGCTCTAACCAACTGAGCTACCGGGGCGACATGGCCCGTGCTTTAGCACGGCGAGGAGCTGGGTGATTTATCAGGACGATGCTGTGGCCCGAGGAAAGCCGAGGAGATGAGGTTCAGGCGAGTCCGTAGGTTGCGCGGCCGGGAAGACGGTCAGAGCGGCTCTGTTGTCTGGGGAGGAGTCGAACAAATGGTCGGGCCAATAATTAAGCCTGGCGAAGAGCCGGACAGACAGGATGGTGCAGTAGTCTTAAAAGGAGTCGGGCGGACGGCCAGGCCAGTACTATTGCTTGATGATCGACGCCACCGCTCAGGTTGATACTATAGCCTGAATAGGAGCTGAGAAATGACAAGGTCCTGCAGTTGCAGGCGGACCCTGAGCAGGGCTTATCTTCGCATTTCGCTTCTATAGTAAGATCATAAAACAAAAACAAAGCAATCACAGAATAGAATGCAGTGCCTGGGATACTTTAGCAATAATACAAAATACAGAAGCATTATACGTACGTTACACCGATGCGATATATAAAATTGTCCTTGGCAACAGGAAAATGCCGAATCTGTATCAAATCGAAGTGTACACATTGTGTGTTCAACAGCAAAAGATAGCGCCTGCCGTTCAGCTGTGATCCCGAGAAGACCAGCAGACCAGCGCCAGGCCAATTACACCACCACCGGTAGGTCGGGTAGGCACTACCCGTGTAAGTCACTCCCTGTGGCGAGCAACCCGTGCACATCACTCCCTGTGGCGAGCACACATCAGGACGTACCGGTCGCAGAGGTGGCGAAGTACACGTGCCGACCGATGTAGATTTTGTCGATGGCGGCGCAGTACGCCACAATGAAGCCGGGCACAATGACATCGCCGTAACCTGCAGCAGGCGCTCCTGCGTCAGTGCATCACCGGCCCGAGTTGGAAACACGTCGTTGGCCCGGATGTTTGTCATCCACAACGCTACCCTCTCCGGAAGTGTTCACTTTTTTCGCAAAAAATTGAATGAACTTGTTTGAAAATGACCGCCAATTTACTGCAATTTGATAAGCATACTAGGAAGTACAAAAATGTCGCTTAAAACGGAAATAAATCCCCTCGGAACGTACCGGAATGCCTAGGAATTCCCCAAAATCATCATCGAAATCCAGGATCCAAAAGATGAATGGAGTTGTTCGAAAATTACTGCAAGCTTGAATAAAAATGCCTGCTGAAAAAAAAAATCCCAAAATTGACTGAAAAGTACAAAAAGCAGCTTATGATGTGAGAAAAGGGAAGAAAATCACCCTCTCCTACCTGGAATGCCGCAAACCTTCAAATCGTCAATTCAAAAACATACATTCAACCCTGTCGTCATGCGACCAACTGATTTCAATAACTCTACCCCAGGCATCGCTCGTGCTATGCGCTGATCTGTTCGTGTCATCCTCGTCGTTAGAAGTTCATGCAATGTTGCCAACGTTTTTGTACTTGCATCTCGTGACATTGCAACAAATGCACACCCAGGTACCTATGAATTCGTAGCAGCTTCCCTTTAGTCTGCTTGGAAACCGAATTCCAATGCAACTCATAGTGATGCGGAGGGGACGAGTAGTCTCGGGGTAAGTTGCCAGTCTCACAATCGAAAGATTGTGGGTTTGAGTTTCACCTGTCGCTACAAATCGGCCGCGACCAATCGGCGTGAGAGATTGGCGACGCTACATGACTCAACGGTCAACGTGTCGTAAAATCAATAACCACCAATCATAGTGATGCGACTTGAAGCTATCTTAACTCCCATCTTAGTTATCAGAAACATTATTCAACAAGCTCCACAATCAACAATATATAGTAGTGGCACATATGTGTTAATTATTTATATAAACATAGCATGTAAACGTAACGTAGGCATAGGTACGGATCTTCAAAAGCCATATCTTGCGCCAAAACCGGCCGGGAATTGCGTGGCCACTTGTGCTCAGCACCAGTGTGATGCTAGCCGTGGCACAGCCGGACGGACGAGCTGTACTGACCCCCCCCCCCCCTAGTGGACGGAAGCTCCGTGTGTCTAGATCAGTGTGATGCTAGCCGTGGTTCAGCTGGACGGACGAGCTGTACTGACCACCCGAGTGGACGGAAGCTCCGTGTGTCTAGATCACGTGCGGGCCTCGCCAGCACGTGCACCGTGACCACGTGTGGCCACCACCGGCCACCACACTGGGACTGCGCGAGACTCCTATCCGGAGTTGGAAAAATAGGACGTCCCTGAATTCTGTCATCCAAAGGTGAATGATGCTGTTTGACAATGACTACAAGCTTACTGTTAGTTGCAAAAATGCTCAAAGCTCACTTGAAAGTACAACATGGCATTTCTGATGTCACAAAGACGTAGCCAAGTATCATCATACAGACCCCCCCCCCCACACACACACACAGTGCAGTGAGTACGAGCAGCGAGAATGAGTCGGCTGCCTGGTACTCACCGAGCAGCGAGAATGAGTCGGCTGCCTGGTACTCACCGAGCAGTGAGAATGAGTCGGCTGCCTGGTACTCACCGAGCAGTGAGAATGAGTCGGCTGCCTGGTACTCACCGAGCAGTGAGAATGAGTCGGCTGACTGGCACTCACCGAGCAGCGAGAATGAGTCGACCGGCTGGCACTCACCGAGCAGTGAGAAAGAGTCGGCCGGCTGGCACTCAGGGTAGGCGGCGCGGATGATGTAGGGCACCTTGAGCACCATGGGCAGCACATAGTCGCCGCCGCCGGTGGCCACCTCCACCATGATGCTCTTTCCGTCCTGTCGGAGGCCGGACGGCTGGTCATCGGATAGTCCGTGTGTGCAGGACCAGAGTTAAGTCACCGGACGGACAGCGCTCCGACATGGACCCCTCACCGCCAACACCATGACGCTCTTGCTGTTCTGCAACATGATCCTCTGCGTATTCCCCCCACCACCATCGTGGCACCCTGCCGTCCTGCTTGCAGCCGCGCGGCCGTCAGGAAGCCTGATCGTGTTAACGCCGGCCGGGCCCCGCTCAACACAGCATCACACCAGGTCAGCGTGGCCACAGGTCAGTGTGGCCACAGGTCAGTGTGGCAACAGGTCAGTGTGCCCACAGGTCAGTGTGGCCACAGGTCAGTGTGGCCACAAGTCAGCGTGGCCACAAGTCAGTGTGACCACAGGTCAGTGTGGCCACAGGTCAGTGCGGCCACAGGTCAGTGTGGCCACGGGTCAGTGCGGCCACAGGTCAGTGTGGCCACGGGTCAGTGTGGCCACAGGTCAGTGTAGCCACAGGTCAGTGTAGCCACAGGTCAGTGTAGCCACAGGTCGGTGTAGCCACAGGTCAGTGTGGCTACAGGTCAGTGCTCCCACAGGTCGATGTGGCCACAGGTCAGTGTGGCCACAGGTCAGTGTAGCCACAGGTCAGTGTAGCCACAGGTCAGTGTGGCTACAGGTCAGTGCTCCCACAGGTCAGTGTGGCCACAGGTCAGTGTAGCCACAGGTCAGTGTAGCCACAGGTCAGTGCAGCCACAGGTCAGTGTGGCCACAGGTCAGTGTAGCCACAGGTCAGTGTGGCCACAAGTCAGTGTGACCACAGGTCAGTGTGGCCACAGGTCAGTGCGGCCACAGGTCAGTGTGGCCACGGGTCAGTGTGGCCACAGGTCAGTGTAGCCACAGGTCAGTGTGGCCACAGGTCAGTGTAGCCACAGGTCAGTGTGGCCACAGGTCAGTGTGGCTACAGGTAAGTGCAGCCACAGGTCAGTGCAGCCACAGGTCAGTGTGGCCACAGGTCAGTGTGGCCACAGGTCAGTGTGGCCACAGGTCAGTGTGGCCACAGGTCAGTGTGGCCACAGGTCAGTGTGGCCACAGGTCAGTGTGGCCACAGGTCAGTGTAGCCACAGGTCAGTGTGGCCACAGGTCAGTGTGGCTACAGGTAAGTGCAGCCACAGGTCAGTGCAGCCACAGGTCAGTGTGGCCACAGGTCAGTGTGGCCACAGGTCAGTGTGGCAACAGGTCAGTGTGGCCACAGGTCAGTGTGGCCACAGGTCAGTGTAGCCACAGGTCAGTGTAGCCACAGGTCGGTGTAGCCACAGGTCAGTGTGGCTACAGGTCAGTGCTCCCACAGGTCGATGTGGCCACAGGCCACTGAGCTGGCGCCACCACTCACGCCCGTTCTTCAGGACCACACCGACAGTACCGACAGTTCTTGGAGATTAAAGAACGTATGCACAAAATGCCAAATTGTTTTTCTCTGAGAAATCGATGTCAAGGAACTAGAGCATATGAAAGACTTTAGGAACTAAAACATGTAACGAATAGCACCCCACATGGTTCAATATTGCGCATTCTTTGATTTGTACTCTATGTCAATGACTGATACGAATGGCCGACCGAATGACCAACTGAATAACCAAGAGCTGTGTCTCTTAAAGGCAAATTAATATTTTCGCAAATGATACTGCGATTTAATTTTAGTCCGAATTTAGGAGATTTAAACAATGGCATTGATGTTCTTCCCAAATTTACCAAGTTTTCTTTCTTCCATTCGACTGTCTTCAAATGCACCAAAAAACGGGCTATCAATTAGAGACGCCTGATGAAGGCAGGCATATTGGAATACCATCATCAGATTGTATGGGACAATGTTATGGGTACTTATGCATTTCGGTGATATATAATTTAACATACCTAATCACATTACTCACATGTCTTCAAAAATTAGGACGAATAACGGAGTCATTGCAAAGGTCTGCTATTTCCCCTTATCGTGTGAACTGATAATAATGTATTAGTCCTCCCATACTTAATAAATTGTGCTGTTGTCTTGAAGAGTAATTACATAACTCGTATTGAAGAGCTGGTTGAACTCCAGAAACGAGTACGTTGGATTCCTGACAAAGTCATAGATACATCTATCTTCTGAATTGCCCTTTTAGTACCTTCAATTCTTCAATATGGCTACTAAACAATGTAGATCAGTATTATGTCGCGATTTTACTCCAAATTTGCCGTTGCCTTTGTTAACCATATCTCGCCTACAAGTACCATGTAATATCAGAACCGCATAACATTTTCAATGTCCATATTCAGTCGCAAATTATACATAATCTTCATTATCCTGCATAGCACCAAAAAAATGAAACAAAATAGTATCAACTAATTTATAAATATATGATGTCACGCGTAACAAAATAATGTGGAGGAGTATGTAAGAAAACACTTTGTGCCTCAATATGGAGGGATTAGTGACCTAATCGACAAAAGAATGCCTAAAAGCTAACACGAATGCTTCTTTTGTATTACGCATTATGTTGTTCTTCTCCCTTGTATTGTTCTTTCCACAGATTTTGTTTCCGTAATTCGCGCTTTCTGCAGTTCCGATCTACTTAGCATAGTAGCTATTATATTTTGATAATCAAATTCTATATGGTGGTTTAAATAGCCTAGCCAATACTCCGACATACTTAGTTTCAGGATCCATACTGGAGTTACGAGCTCGGCAATCTGTTGGTTTGATTCTCGGGATGCTATTTTTACTCATTTTGATCGTTAGGCTTCTTTGCAAAAGAAAAACAAACGAACAAAGAGGAACGGGGGGGGGCGACATGGCCTAGCCAAGGGGGTGCGCTCCAGCATTGTAGTCCAATAAAAAAGGGAGACGCTTGAGCCGACCAATCAGCGTTTGACGACCTCCGTCGGTCGTGACAATGGTAAACAAACACATTTTGTCTTTAGTGCGGCGAAACCGGTGACATTCACACAAATACCTAATTTGTTTCCCTGTCAGCGGTGACATTGTGATAAAGTAGTATTAAAGATCAAGATTAAAGTAGCAAGAATGTCTTTGTAGAAAATTAGCACGAAAAAATGGAATAACATATGAATAAAAGCTTCCACAAGTTTTTCCCTACAGCCCTACTATTGCCACGATCAGCGGAGGTCGTCAAACGCTGATTGGTCGGCTCAAGTTTATAGAATTGATGGTCCTCTCAAGCGTCTCCCTTTTTGGGAAGCGGAGCGTCCTACCTGGTGTTCTATAGCCTTGGGCCTAGCTTAAGTTATACCCCACCTGTACCACCACAAAGGAATATTAACATGGTGCACACACAGCGGTAATCCTGCCCTATCTATTAATGGGACCTGTTAATTCATATTTATTGCCAACATGTGCCTTATATCCATTCAAGCAAAACTATTTTTTTTATGTTTCTCATTATGAGTGAGGCAAATCCTCATCTTCTCAACCAGAATACCTAGAATGGAAACGTCTAATCAGTAGGTGTACATTTCGACATGATCGGTCCACTACTGCATTGTGCATCACAATCTTGTGTTGTGTTGCTTAATTTACTCCACCAGACTTTGGGCGCTAAATGATCTACCATGGTCGATGCGCCCTAAAACCCTAATCACACACACACACACTCCACCAGACTTCCGATCCTACCTTCCCAAAACCTTGATCCTGGTCTTACCCAGGATTGAGGGCGCTGCACCTCCTGGCTGCAGTGACTCACCCGGGCATCCCCCATTACCCACTTCCTTCAACATCAGTCTGTTATCCTGCTAAAACCTGAGATAGATAGTTTTCGTGTATATAATCTTCATGTGTCACCTCATCGCGACAAACACCGCAGGTGCCACGCCGTTGTAATTATGGACGTGCTTAAACAAATTAATACATACATGTACACATACAGCAATCATCACTATTCAGAAGCAACTTAATAGTAGCTGTTGGGCCAAAGATGGATCCATTATCTACAGGTGTGGAAATGATTTCGGCTAAAGGGCACATGGACCATATTGGCCATGCAGAAGTGGAGATATGTAGCCAAACTTCCACGTGGCAAGGAAGTGACAAAACGGTGGTGGTTATCAATTAAAGATGGAGATGGACTCACTGTAGTCAACAATGGCGTGATGAATACGAAGAAAATATCGTAGATGAGTAGACCAACGACAAAGAAGGTCATGATGCGCATGTTGGGTAGACGGCACGTACGAATCAGAGACAGTCTGAAAGGAGGTATTCTGCGTCAGCACAAACAAAATGTGAACAACACTGCTATACATCCACTACATTTCCAGCTTCGGCTTCCCAGCATCACACTATGCCAACACTCCAAACGGCGCTGCGCCACTTGACATTGACACGTTTCCCAGAAATAGTTTTCCGAGCACATGGTCCTTCACAAACATACTGGAGCGAGATGCACGGTGCATACCGAGAACGGTGCGAGATAAATACCCGTCAACGACTCCGA
Source organism: Ashinkailepas kermadecensis (assembly GCA_034440615.1). Classification (NCBI taxonomy): domain Eukaryota; kingdom Metazoa; phylum Arthropoda; class Thecostraca; family Neolepadidae; genus Ashinkailepas; species Ashinkailepas kermadecensis. The sequence continues at coordinate 28,076 of JAOTOM010004392.1, read as the reverse complement.
ATATCTGATGTTTGGGTATAATATTTCTGAGCTAGCAGCCTTCCAGCACCAAACCAGCCGCGGTCCATATCCGAGTCACGAGTGCACTCCGAGCGGCGGGCGCCTCGGGCACTCACGAAAAGGCCACTCCGAGCAGGTCCTGCAGGATCCAGCCCCACGTGTTGTCGTTCCTGTACACCACCCAGACGACGGCGACCGCCAGCGAGACGGCGAACAGCAGCAACTGCGACACCCGCAGTCGGCACGAGCAGCAGCTGGACCGTGTTGACGGGGCGCTGCCGGTCGCGTCACACAGAGGTCACGCACGGGTCACAGGTCGTCGGCACGAGCAGCAGCTGGACCGTGTTGACGGGGCGCTGCCGGTCGCGTCACACAGAGGTCACGCACGGGTCACAGGTGGGCCGAGCGCAGCTGAGGACCGTGTTGACGGGGCGCTGCCGGTCGCGTCACACAGAGGTCACGCACGGGTCACAGGTCGTCGCGGTCAGCCACGTCGGAAGGAGATTACAACCGGGGCGCCGACGGCTGTGGTCCATCGGCCGGGGCCAGGGTCCGGCAGGGTGCGCCAGCATCGGTCCTGGTTCAGTTTCAACTGGCCAATCGGCCGCGATTGTCAGATCTCGTCCCAGGGTACGCTCGAGGTCGTCAGAATCAATCAGGTGCTTAGCCTCGATTCGGATCAGTTGGGACCGGTCGAGGCTAATTGGGAGCGGCCGTGGGCACAGCAGCGGAGCTGAAGACGACACCTTCACATAACGGCGACATTTGCAGTGTGGGCAGTCGCAAGTGTATGTTCGCAGGTTGCTGTGAACACCACACGTCGTATCCCGTGCTTTATACCCAAGACGGCTAACGCAATCTTATAGTACGCGAGTGTACAAAAATACTGCAGTTAGGGTAAGAACATTTAATTGCAAATGATAAAACAATTGACACACTAAACCTGCAAAAAAAGATCAGGTTCTCCTCCTTCTAAGAAAAGAAGACAAGGTAGATTATTTCGTGAGAATATATCATGACAAATACCCTCAAATACCATGACAAATCATAGATAAATACCCTCAATGAGATTCAAGTGAGCTAAAATATCGCGCAACAATAGCACACGTTAACTTTCATATGGCTCCCAAGGAAACGATAACAGCAAGAGGTTAGTCACAGTTTGGACTGTGTCCTCACATGGCCTAGACACGCACATGCCGAGGTTACAGTCACAGTTTGGACTGTGACCTCACATGACACAGACACGCACATGCCGAGGTTACAGTCACAGTGTGGAATGTGACCTCACATGACCCAGACACGCACATGCCGAGGTTACAGTCACAGTTTGGACTGTGTCCTCACATGACCTAGACACGCACATGCCGAGGTTACAGTCACAGTGTGGACTGTGACCTCACATGACCCAGACCCACACATGCCAAGGTTACAGTCACAATGTGGACCGTGACCTCATGTGACCCAGACACGCACATGCCGAGGTTACAGTCACAGGGTGGACTGTGACCTCACATGACCCAGACACGCACATGCCGAGGTCGCAGTTGCACGGCAGCCGGGCGTTGATGGCGTTCAGGCAGGTGTACAGTCCCGACACGGAGCCGGTGAAGAACAGCACCAGCACCACGTAATCTGAAACGTCCGGTCGGCGCCTGTCAGCGGCCGGTCACAGCTGACCAACGGAGGTCACAACGGCGGTCACAGCTGACCAACGGAGGTCACAACGGAGGTCACAACGGAGGTCACAACGGAGGTCACAGCTGACCGCGTCACAACGGAGGTCACAAACGGAGGTCACAGCTGACCAACGGAGGACACAACGGAGGTCACAACGGCCGGTCACCGCTGACCGCGTCACAACGGAGGTCACCGCTGACCGCGTCACAACGGAGGTCACCGCTGACCGCGTCACCACGGAGGTCACAGCTGACCGCGTCACCACGGAGGTCACAGCTGACCGCGTCACCACGGAGGTCACAAACGGAGGTCACAGCTGACCAACGGAGGACACAACGGAGGTCACAACGGCCGGTCACCGCTGACCGCGTCACAACGGAGGTCACCGCTGACCGCGTCACCACGGAGGTCACAAACGGAGGTCACAGCTGACCAACGGAGGACACAACGGAGGTCACAACGGCCGGTCACCGCTGACCGCGTCACAACGGAGGTCACCGCTGACCGCGTCACCACGGAGGTCACAGCTGACCGCGTCACCACGGAGGTCACAGCTGACCGCGTCACCACGGAGGTCACAAACGGCCGGTGTGCCGACCTGTCACACGTCAAATTGCCGCACTTGTGCTGCTGCACGGTGAGTTGTGCGCAAGGATTCAACTTGCAAACGTGCTGACACATCCTGATAAGCTTCTTTCAATGTTTATGTATGCCAATTGTACTGCATTTGTTGGCATACCAAGTGCAAATAGAAACAACAAATGCTACCAGCCAGGAAAAAGCAAGTGACTTCTGTTACGAGGCGAGTGCTGGTACCATTCGTGATGACCTAACACTTGCTACTGATGGATGTCAAGGGTGGGTCTGGTCCTCAAGCCAAGGTAAAACAGTGATGTTTGCACTTGCGGTCGATGTTGGAAAACCCGGATTTCTGCATTTTCATCACTCAAACATCACACACTCCCAACAATAACGCAACCGTTTTGCTGTTGTAAACAACACCAGGCTACAATAGTATGACCTAAGAGAGCCATATCTACGAAGTTTGTTTATGATTTCATGTACCAAAAAATACACCCTAAAATACATTTTGACCTGCTATTTGTTGATCCAAGTTTGCACTTCGATTCCAAAATCTAACCCTGCCAAAGCTAAATCCCCAAATCTAACCCTGTTTGAGACTTTTGATCCAAAATCGACCATGCTGACCAGGCAATTAACAAAATCCCTGAAAATCCCAAGTATAAAGATGCTTATGTTTTATGAATGTGATCAATATTCCGAAACAAATAGTATTCATTTTTAAAACGTGTTGTACAACCAGCTGGAAGCAAACAGGGGCCAATACGAAAGAGTCAACAGTAACAGAAAGCATGGAAAAGGAATTACTACATGAACAGACAGCATACCCGACAGACCACAACTCACACATCACTTGTGAGAAGAAGTACGAGAGCAGCAGGAACGTGACGATGAGTGCGATGGCGAATATGGCCGATATCACCGTCACCGGCATCGACGACGTCTCTCCGTCGGATGCCTGCGACGTCACGGTCGTCGATCCGACAGGGGCGCTCCACCTCGTCTGCTCCTCCTGAATATACCTGCAGCCACACCAGGTATGACAGGGTCGCTCCACCTCGTCTGCTCCTCCTGAATATACCTGCAGCCACACCAGGTATGACAGGGTCGCTGCGCCTCGTCTGCTCCTCCTGAATATACCTGCGCCACACCAGGTATGACAGGGTCGCTGCGCCTCGTCTGCTCCTCCTGAATATGCCTGCAACCACACCAGGTATGACAGGGTCGCTCCACCTCGTCTGCTCCTCCTGAATATGCCTGCAACCACACCAGGTATGACAGGGTCGCTCCACCTCGTCTGTTCCTCCTGAATATGCCTGCAGCCACACCAGGTATGACAGGGTCGCTCCACCTCGTCTGCCCTCCTGAATATGCCTGCAACCACACCAGGTGACAGGGTCGCTCCACCTCGTCTGCTCCTCCTGAATATACCTGCAGCCACACCGGATGACAGGGTCGCTGCGCCTCGTCTGCTCCTCCTGAATATACCTGCAACCACACCGGTATGACAGGGTCGTTCCACCTCGTCTGCTCCTCCTGAATATGCCTGCAACCACACCAGGTATGACAGGGTCGCTCCACCTCGTCTGTTCCTCCTGAATATGCCTGCAGCCACACCAGGTATGACAGGGTCGCTCCACCTCGTCTGCTCCTCCTGAATATACCTGCAGCCACACCAGGTATGACAGGGTCACTGCGCCTCGTCTGCTCCAACCTGCATGACCTGACCTACCTGCAGTCACGGCAGGTCGCCGGCTGACTTCCGGTGGCCGTGAATCTCCATATTGACATTATTCGTGTCACAGTACGTGATGACATGCCAACATATTATAGCGACGACGCCGCTAGGAATAGTGATGCCGTGATTCGTGAATGAACGGTGGAAGTAATGGTTATTGTGCAAATCGTGGTCAATGACAACAAGAATAGAGTAACAAATAGTATACTGCCGTGATGTGGACTACCAGATGACATTCCATACTTTATAGACATTCCATAAAAAGTGGTGTTTAATGACATTATATGGCAAGTACAGCATTATTCTTGACATGCCCAATCAGTACTGTGGCTCACATTTGTACATACACAGTGGTTACCGGAGTTCCAATTTTATGCTTTATCCTCAGCTTGTACGTGCAATTTCACGCACAGCTCGCATTCAATCGGATGTAATTCTTACGTCAGATTTCATGAGCGTCTATATGCAGCCACTACATGCTGACAAATAGGCAAAGCTCGAATCTGACGATAAAATGACGCGAACCTCGCATCCTAGAGCATAGGTCAGGGTTGACTTTTCCCACTGAGATATGAGAATGATGATCTTACTTTTATATATATATATATATATATATATATATATATATATATATATATATAATATATACATATATGTACATATGTACATATATGCATATATACATGTATACATGTATACATATATACATTTATACATATATGTATATATGTATATGATGATGATGAATTGCTGTTTAGGGGCACGTCGACAGCAAATATATAGTATATATATATATATATATATATATATATATATATATATATATATATATATATATATATATGTGTATATATATGTATATATAGGTATATATATGTATATATATACATATATATATATATATATAGATATACATATATATTTATATATATATATATATATATATATATATATATATATATATATATATATATACATATATATATATTTATATATATATATATATACATAGATGACTTCAGCGGTGATTTTGGAGCCAGATATGGTGCGATGCACAAGGTCCAGGTTCTGTTTCAATGCGTCCAAATTAACGATTTGAGGCGTCGAGGTAGTTATAAATGCAATTTCAAATTGCGTTAACGTCCAACTCCTGAAGAATGTGGTTAGCGAAATCGGATTTTGGCCTATTTCGAATAGAGGAATCACATGAATGTGGCTCCATTTCCATTGGATATCACAAATTTTCCCGGAAAATGTGTTTTCGTTATATCGCAACATGTAACTCAGCGAATTTTAACACACTGGGCCGCTGCCCCCTGCCCCTGCCCCCCCTCAATACCAGAGATGGTTTTCAATCCAGCTATCAACCAGAATGTCGACGCTATTGAGATGCACGGAAGACGCATGGTTCCTATTAACAAAGCACTGACGCATAGCTCGTATTCGATAGTTGGATAACTCACAACTCATATTTGACGGTGGCACTCCAGATTCCTCCTAGCATGACGGTGAGGTTAGCGATGAACCAAATGATGATGAGGCCGTAGTTGAAGAGCTTCTCCTGCGGGATCGCGTATTGGATGCCCTCGCCGGATGTTACGTTCTGACGGACAAGATGCGGAATGCTAGTTCCACGAGATCGCGAGACAAGCTACACAGCATCGGCGTCGACACCAGCTGAAAGTGGTTCAGGTCTCACACCCGTCACACACGGACCGGCGTAGCTCCTGTCGTCTCCTGTCAACAATCATTGTAAAATGACCTTAGTTAGTTATTTGGGCTTAAGGGCGCATCGACTTCATTGGTCATGTAGCGCCCATGTAAAATGACCTTGAAACCGAACTGGTTACCGTTGTCGTGCCCATTTCACATACTTAACGGCATGTACGCTTGAAGGGAGCCGTTGCCCACCGCAGTGGCAGCAACTCCTACCAACAGAGTACAGGGAGACCACGAGAACGATGCAAGCGAACCATGAGCAGGTGCTATCCCGAAGCATGGCCAGACCAGTGCAGCCGGTGCGACTCCTACCCAGAAGATAAACCGCACGAGGTCGTGGTCCGCACACTGTGAACATAACTCAGTATAAATCGAATCTGACCTGCCAGCACGTCCCGCAGTGACGCCATCCACAAGCGCTACGACAGCGTCAAATCTGTGAGACTACCAACAGCTGTACATAAACCGCTGGCCACCTCACCAAAATGTGTGCATGTGGTAGCACGCGCAGTCTTACCAGAATTTCTGGCACATGGCGCCATGAGATGAACGTGACTGGTATCGGGGAGGCACTTTGGTTGTTCGCCATCGCCAAGTACGGCTCGTTCACTTGGATTATGATTCCGGCTGCCTGCATTTTCTGAAGACACATGCCGAGCACGTGAGTAAGCGCGCCTCAAAGCACAGCAGCACGCGAATGTCGGACACAGTACACTAATACAACAGTTTCACTACCATAAACAGAAGCTTACCAGCGTTGTGACCGGAAAAGGCACTGTCCACTTACCATACACACAGATTCATCAGTGACGGTAAATATTCACCATAAAGTGCATTATTCACATCACGTTGCAAAACTGCTCTACAGTTCGAAAATTAGCTCTCCCGACAGCACACCGTTCGTCTCCTTTCCCCGTCACTACGAACTCCAACCACTCGATGGGCTTGCAGTGATGCAGTACGCACCACTCCATCGCCTTCACGTGCCCAGGACTACGGGGCGCCGGCGCTTCTGGCGGCGGCAGGGCACCTCACCTGCAGACCGGCGACCCGCGCGTCCAGGGCCCAGGACTACGGGGCGCTGGCACCCTCGGGGGGGCAAGGCGCCCCATCTGCAGACCGGCGACCCGCTCGTCCAGCGAGCAGGACTACGGGGCGCTGGCACCCCGGGGGGGGGGGGGCCTCACCTGTAGCCTGGCGACCCGCTCGTCCAGCGAGCAGTTGGCCTCGGCCGACTGGTTGAGGAACACCCAGCGCTGAGCCGTGACCGGCATTGGCTTCGGCGTCGGCTCGGAGCAGCCGTCCCAGCTGGTCAGGTTGGTCAAGTGGTGGCTGACCTGCAGCAGAGGTCATGGGTCACGGGGCTGCTCCCAGCTGGTCAGGTTGGCCAGGTGGTGGCTGACCTGCAGCATAGTCACAGGGCACAGGTCACGGGGCTACTCCCAGCTGGTCATGTTGGCCAGGTGGTAGCTGACCTGCAGCTCAGTCACATATCACAGATCACAGGTTGTGGGTCACAGGCCATGGCAAAAACAAAATACAATGAAGACAACTAAAATAGAGATCATCTGATACAGACAAGCAAATAATTTATAGGCATTTTGACTTCTTACACACACCCACTAAACTACTAAGACTAGGTAAGGTCACAATAATGGCAAATGCTTGTCAAACAAAAACATATATCTGGCATACTGGAGATAACAGGACCTGAACAAACTGGCAACACTTCTGATGTGCAAAGAAATCTACAGAAATCATCTTCTTCCATTCCATCTGAAGCAGGCATCAGACTTGCTTAGCAGCCACCCTATCCATTCACAAAGTCCAAAGCATGTGCTGAAAAATGATGCTCCTGAGAACGAAAATGAGAAAACCCGAAGACGCCTGGTACGCACTGGCCGGTCTGTACTGCGCGGCGTTCCACATGCCCGGGATCGGATCACTGCACACCACTTACTGCTTTATTTCTATTCAGCGTCAGGTTGTGCACGTTTGGGAAGTACGTGACACAGAAGCGTCGGCCTCTGGACGCATCTGGTGCAGGCCTCATCTCCAGCAGGCCCTGGCTCATCATCTCCTTGGCTTGGTTGGCCTGGCAACACATCAGCACTTGCAGTCAGAATCAGATTCAACTTGAACATCACATGTGTCATGTACAGACATGTTGAGCAAGTTAGCATTGCTGATTCTGCTCTACTTGACCTAGCCACGTATAAAAAAAAATGCAACGCAACATGGAATTGCACGCCGGAAGTTGAGGCGTGTTGTGCTATTATGCAACCAGCATAACATGTGGGTATAATGAGCCGTTGTGGGGAGGGGATGCTGGATGGAATGAGGACCAGAGGATTGACAATACAAGAGGACAAAAAACCTGACACCGGCGCCGCAAGAATACGACTGACCATCATACACTGGCAGCGGAGAACATATTGTCTCACATAACATTTTGTTTACAAACTACTTGAAAATGCTAAATGAAGCCATACAAAATGGCTTGTCCAGGTGTCATGGAATGGCCTTGAAATTGGCATACTTGGAAAACTGTTGTAGGATCTGGTGCACTTGTTTTACCTCTGATGCAGCAAATGTTGGAATAGAACATCTTTTTTCCAACAAAACTGCAAATATTTCAGAGTAAATCAGGACTTAAAAAGCAACAAAATATGGTCATGGTTAGGCTTCAGATACGTGACGGACGGTTCAGTGGCGTTGGGTCGAGTTAGGTTGGATCGGGTTAGGTCGGGTCAGGTTAGGTTCAGCTAGGATGGGTTTGGAAGGTTGAGTCTGCAAATGTCAAGCAAAGTCGATTTGATTTGATTTGCTGGATTTGATTCGATTAGATGCAATGTTTATACTCAATTCGATTATATTCCATTCACATTACTCCATCTAATTCGATTAATTTCAATTCGAGTATATTTGGTCAAGTGGGGTCGAATTAGTTAAGAATTATTGGTGTTATTTGGTGGAAGTGCAGTTCCTGAGCACTTAATCAACATCCGTTTCACAGAAGTATCCACAGTGTGATTTGTGATATGTGTTTATGCCTGTGTATATCATGCCATATCTATAACAGTATCTCGTTTCCAAGTAACATGCTAAGATTATGCTCACCATTATGAATCGTCACATAGCAACTTTGCATAACACAATTCCAGGAACAGAAATTGCCTTTGATGTGGTTTGTTTCCTTCAACCCCCATGCCCTGGTCAAGGTGGATGTCAGGAACGCGTTCAACACGGTCCGCCGCGACGTCATCCTAGCGCGCATACGAGAACGCTGTCCTGAGATCTACCCGATGGCACGTCAAGCCTACGGTGCGCCGACTCTTCTCCACATCGGCGATCAGACGGTGATGTCGTGCAGTGGCGTTCAACAAGGCGATCCCCTCGGTCCTGCTGCATTCGCTCTCGCTGTTGATCCCTGTGCTCGGGCCATGCGGTCAGTTCTGAACGTATGGTACCTCGACGACGCCACGCTCGCCGGCCCGGTAGACACTGTCGTAACTGATCTCCGTTCGCTAGCCTCGGCTCTGCCAGGGATCGGTCTTCAGCTGAACCCCGCCAAGTGCGAGGTAGCATTTCTTGGCGCCCTATCTTCTTCAGTTCGCGACTCAGCTATGGGTGAAATACGTGACGCACTGCCAGAGGTAGTTGAGACTCCTCTGGACGCCCTCACGCTCCTCGGTTCACCGCTGTGCGACGCCGGACTCACCGCTGCCACCAACATCGCCTCAGAGACCATCGCACGTCTGTGCGCCCGCCTTCACCAGTTAGACAGCCACACCGCTGTCTTCTTCCTTGTCCACCACGTGTCAGCACCACGTTTGTCATACTTATTGCGCTCAGCACCCCTGTACAAGGAGCCTGACTCCCTAAGAAAGATCGATGAGCTGGTTCGCGAGACACTGGTAACGGATTCCAACGTCGAGGTCAGTGGTACGGCGTGGAAGCAGGCAACGCTTCCGCTCAGACTGGGCGGCCTCGGGGTGCGCTCTGTCGAGGCCTTGGCACTGCCGTGTTACGTGGCCTCACTGAGCGCAGCTCTTCCGCTGGTCCGCAGTATATGTCCAGGCCTCTCCGACAGCGACGTGCCGTCTTCGCTACAGTCAGCGGTGCAGCGTTTCACGGAGCTGACAGGGGTCAAAGAGCTACCAGACGCGACATCTGCCAGTAGTCAGCGCGCATGGGACAGCCTGGGCGCCACCGTGATTCGCGACCTGCTGATCGGCGTAGCCAACCAGGTGCACCGCGCGCGCCTACTCGCCGCCACTCAGCCGCATACCGCCGCCTGGCTGCAAGCTGTCCCTGTGCCCAACCTCGGTCTTCACCTGGACGACGAGACAACCCGTGTGGCGGTGGCGCTTCGCCTAGGGGCTGCAGTGTGCGAACCACATCGCTGTCGCCAATGCAACCGCCCGGTTGACTGGCTTGGACACCACGGACTATCCTGCCTCAAGAGCGTTGGCCGTCTCCCACGTCACACACACCTGAATGACGTAGTGAAACGAGGCCTCTCAAGTGCGGGCATCCCTGCCATCCTGGAGCCGGTGGGTCTCGACCGGGGCGACGGCAAGCGGCCAGATGGGCTTACGCTGTTCCCATACAGTGGAGGCAGATGTCTGACATGGGACGTTACTTGTGTAGACACCTTCGCCGATACCGTACTGGTGCAATCGGCGCTAGAGCCCGGGTCTGCGGCTCGTGCGGCAGAAGCTCGCAAACGCCGCCACTATGCCGACCTCTGCTCGCGGTACAGGTTCGAGCCCTTAGTCGTTGAGACAACCGGCGTTCTAGGACCCGATGTCTCAGAATTTCTGCGGGAGCTCGGGCGTCACATAACGGCCCGCAACGGCGAACGCCGCGAGACAGCGTGGCTGCGGCAACGCATTTCCGCCGCAAGCGCGCGTGGCAACGCGGCTTCTGTGCTCGCCACAGCCCGGCCCACAGACAGATCTTCGGCTGGCCGCATAGTTGCACCAATTTCGAGAACTGGCTCAGACTCCCGTAAAGCTATGGTTGAAACGTTTGCCGCGTGTCGCATCGACAGTCTGATTGACGACGGCGGCGGCGGCGGCGGCGACGGCGACAGAGGTGGTGACAGCGCCAGAGGTGATGGCAGCGGCAGCGGCGATGGCAGCCGTGGCGGCGGTAGAGGCGGTGACAGCGGCAGCGGCGGCGGTAACGGCCGCAGAGGTGATGGCAGAGGTGATGGCAGCGGCAGCAGCGATGGCAGCCGTGGCGGCGATAGAGGCGGTGGTAGCGGCGGCGACGGAGACGGGAGCGGAGGCAGAGGAAGTGGCTATGGCGGCAGCAGTGACGGTGACAGTGACTTCGACAGCGGCAGCGGTGGCTACGACCGTGGCAGCGGCGGTGGTGGTGGCGACAGCAGTGGTAGCGTCAACCAGCTGCGCGGCCTCATCGAGCTAAGGAACATAGGCAACGCATGCTTTATGAACTCTGTGCTCCAGTGCCAGAGCAACACGCGTGTGCTGCACGACTACTTCCTGTGCGACCAGTACACGTCCGACATCAACATCACAACATCGGCCATGAAGGGAGCACTCGTGAAGTCGTTCGCAACACTCATGCGCGACCTGGGGCGGCCCTCCGACAAGTTGAACCGGGTGGTCAGCATGACGCCCTCGAAGTCGCAGGACGGTGACGAGGCGACTTGGCGTGGCATCGATCTGCTCTGCGACCGGCTCCTGCTGTGGCCTTGCTGCACGCAGCTGGACACGTGGTTCGGCTGCCTGATGGGGAAGCTGGCCTCTCGGAGACACACCGACGACCTCGACCAGCTCGTGATCGACCGCGTTGATAAGCTGTTCAGGGCGCTTTCTCTGCCGGCCGTTCGCCGCTTTGTCTTCCGAGTGGCTACCCTGATGCTGCTGGGTTTCCAAAACTCACCTGGAGTCTTCCATAAGGTGCTGCCCCACCTGCCGTCGCTGCTGGACCAGCTGAGACAGGAGGCCAGCCCGCACGGCGACGATTGTGCACAGCTGGCCGACGTGGCCTACACACTGATGAGGCTCCACCCGACACTGACCGCACACCATCCGACGCTGGCGCTCTCGCCACAGAGCCGTACCCGACCGTCCCAGGCCGCATGGTCCCACCCGTCCGGTCCCGGTCCGGGTCCTGACCCCGGCCCCGACATCGACCTCGGCTGTGACGTGAGCCACACCGCCATATCGTCGCCACCACCGCCGAGGCGAGGTCTCAAAAACCTCGGCAACACGTGCTACATCAACGTTGTGCTGCAGGCGCTCTTCCACTCAGAACAGTTCCGCTACGGAGTGATGACGTCACGGCCCAGTCTGTGCCAGCACCACCTGGCGGCACTGCAGCGGGTGTTCGCGTTCCTGGCCTTCTCGGAGCGGCCCGCCTTCTCACCGTCGGCCTTCACACGCACCGCACTGCCGCCCTGGCTGGAGGCGGGCCGCCAGCAAGACTGCTCGGAGCTGCTCAGGTACCTTTTGGACGAGCTTCACGAAGAGGTGTCCGTGGCTCCACCTGGCGTTGGTCAACCACAGCCGCATACGTCCTCCAAGGCTTCGCAGTCACCATGGCCTCAACTGGCGCCGTCGCTGGCGGACGGTGGTCAGCAGACACGACCTCCGTTTGCCCTACCTGCCGCAACTCGGGACGACAGTGCACTGACGCGCCCGTCCGCCGGCCTCAAGTGTCGGCCTCGATGGTCGAGCGGCGGCGCAGCCCCGTGTGACGCTCGGCTCGCCGGACAGTGCGGCGCGCTCCAAGCCAACCTCAATGGGGGTCGTACTTCCCAGGAACCACCACCGTCCCGCCGTGGTGGTGATGTCCTGTCCGGCGACTCTCGACAGCCGACGGTCGGCGGCGGCCGTGCCACTGACCCGCCGCCGCTACCAGCTCCGACTCTGGTGCAGCGTCTGTTGGCCGGCAGTGCCGAGACGACCTGCACGTGCTGCACGTGCGGCTCTGTGTCGCGCCACCTGGACAGCATCACCGACCTGCACTTGGCCGTGCCGGACTCTCTGCCGTCTCAACCTCGTGCCGACCTCCAGGTGTCTGATCTGCTAGAGCAGTATCTGGCAGCCCAGCGGCTGTCCGGCGAGAACCAATACCACTGTCAGCGGTGCTCTGAACTGCGCGACGCCGACCGACAGCTGCAAATGCTGCAGCCGCCGCACTACTTAGTCATCTCGCTGGTGCGCTTCCTGTTCGAGCGTGGCACGGGCGCGCGCCGCAAGGTGCTGACACCCGTGGCGCTGACGGAGCAGCTATGGGTGCCGGTGCGCGGCCGGCCGGCCGTCCAGTTCCGGCTGTATGCGCTGGTGGTGCACAGCGGCGGCTCGCTGGACGCCGGCCACTACTACTGCGTGGCGAGGTCATCCGACGCCACCGGCCAGGACGCCGCGCCGTCCGTCTGGTGCCGCCTCGACGACAACTACGTGACACCGCTGTCGGTCGGTCACCTGGACGCCTGGGGTGGCCGCGGCGGCGCCGGCGCGCCAACCGACGCGCCCTACATGCTCTTCTACCGGCGGTGCGACGGCGACGCGGCGAGTCCGCCACAGTCGCGGCACGAGCAGCTGCAGGCGTCGCTGTGGCTCGAGGTACAGAGCGACAACGGCGTGTACCGGCGCGGTAGCCGACCGGCGACCGGTGCCGGCTGGACGGTCGGTGGGCCCCGTGACGGCGACCACCGGCCGCCCCAGTCGACTGGCTGCGGCGGCGGTCAGAACGCTCCTGCGCCGAACTTCGCGTGCTGACGCGGCAGGATCGCTGCTGGGCGTGACCGCTCGCCGATTGTAATACATGGGCTGTTGTTCATATTGTTATACATCCGCATTGCAGTCATTAGACCTCATTAACATTAAGCATGCTCGATAATTAGTGTGTGTATGTACATATGTGTGTGTGTCTGTGTCGTGTACCAAACGAATACACTCTACTATATAAAAAAAGAAAAAAAAAGTGTATCAGTGCAGGCTTCTTCATTGTAAACGTTCATGTAGGTATCCCTTAATTAGTCTGAATAAGCAAACACAGTTCACTTATAAGCACACTATTGCTCAAAATTAAATTTCAAATAATCAAAAGGTATTTTAAATGAGATCATGTTCATGGCGAATTTCGACATCCTACTGTACTCGCTTCGACAACTCACCTAACGAAAAACTATTATTTTACCACTGGGTCTGATCATGATAGATCAAGTTCAGTTGAGAAGAGCCAAATCGGATTGGTTCGTTCACCTTAACCTTTGTTGCATATAATCGATATCGAACTCGCTCGCAACCAAACATTGCGGCACTACGCTCTAATAATACCGCCTTGGCGCAAAATCACCGGCCGTTAGGCTGGTGATTTTGCGCCAAGCCGAGTCGACAACGGAGTGCGTGACGACGCCCACTTCCGGTGCGGAAGTTCCATGGCGAAATCCGGACTGGTTCAGCAGCCTCATATGATTGTTTTACGTTGAGTAGAGCGCGCATACACTACGTTTGAATGGTACACTGGCAACAGTCAGCAATAATCTTCTTTTGTAAATTACACAAAAAAATTAACTACAAATAGACAATGGAGATCAGCTTGTCCTACATTGTCTGCAAGGTAATAGGGATCCAACTTCATCCCCAGTGTGCATGCAGCAGGAAACTAGCAGTGCTGCTGGACCAGGATAAATGCAAGACAGCTGAACCAGGGCACAATCAGTCAGCTTTAGGTCAAGAATGTCAACTTAAGCCCAAGAACCCTAAATCCCATAAATCTGCATTAGATCAGATACCTGGGTACCTGAAAATAGTCTGAAGTAATAAGGGAAACAAATGGTAACTGGATCTTGTGTAACTACATATTTTTCATGACGAAGCAGTTTCATCACCAGAGACAAACAAATTGGTGCAACTGTCCAATAGCAGCACCAATTTCATGAAGGTGCCATTGTGGTCAACAATGGCAATTTCTGAAAATCATTGGGGGCCGGTCCTTGGAGACAATGGGATGGCAAAATTGATTCATGTGTCTGCCCTCAATTTAAAAATTGAAATGGTTGCAAAGTGAAGCCAAGATTTGGAGAACATTGTCCCTTGTTAGGTGAATTGTTCATTACTTTACTTTCTGCCATTGCAACTATGCATATATGGACAAGTATTCCAATGTTCATTACTCCCTTTAATTTTTCAGATAAAAGGCAAGTATTGTATTGATACCTACATTAAGCTTTACATGGAATCATTGTGTTCCAAGGTGTTAATGAAGCAAGTCTTACACACATTTTACCTCCATAAAAGAAACAAAACGGTTAGGTTCGGTTAGGTTCAGTTGGGTTCCTAAGGTATTTTTTTAAGTTGGAAAAATTTTCTGGGAAATAAAAAGGAAATTTTCCAAACAAAATGTATATTCTTCCTTGAAATGTTGGTTAGGCTAGTTTAAGTGAGGCTGTCTTAATGTTTAATTTGGAAAATTTGGAGAAAAAATAGTTTCACATTTCTCCAATTTTGTGATTATTTTTTCCTTCACAAGGTGGTTAGGCTGGGTTAGGATATGCTACAATTTTTATTTAACATTACCTTATGCTGTATTACCTAACTCCAAGCCCCTTTTTAGCATTATTTGGCTTGCACACATGCAAGAAAGCATTTGCAGAGGAAATGGGTGGTTACATCATCTTAATCACATTCATAAATGTTGCATTGAAGAAAAAAATCAATAATTCATAAAACATCTTAAAGCACAAATTTACCCTTTACATTTCCTTGCCAATGGCATCAACATATATCCTTACCACTGGAAAAATCAGCATCACATTGAGAAAAGCTGTCACAAGAAGTAGAGGTGCTGCCATGGTGTGTGTTGGCAGTATTTCATATACCTGCAAACAAAAATAAAACATTATGATACAGCCAATATCAGTGGTGCAACTAGGATTTTCTTGAGGGTGATCAAACCCCCCAAAAAGGTGAAGAACAGAATGCTTTCATCAAGCAAAGGGCACAAGAAATGTAGTTTTGTGTGGCACAAATCTCATATTTCTTGCTTGATCTAATGTATTTGTGTTGTTAAGAGGAGGCTGAGGATGCCACATTGATTTGGATGCTTCAATCTCCTCTTCCCTGTCTTACAGTACATTCCCTTGGTAAGCTTGCACTAGATTGCCCATGTGTCTCATGTTCAGACTTGACACTTCATGTCTTTATGACTATGACTTTATGACTTTATGCCCCCTCCCTGGCTGCATCTCTGGCTAGTATCAAAGCAAATAAGTTTCATGTATAAAACAACACTGAGCTGTGGCCAACATGAACATATATGAACAATAATAATAGCCACTTGTCCACCTGTTCCATAACTGTAGAACATCAGGTGTAAAAGTTCTTTAAAATGTCACATTGCATTTATTTCTCATAATATTTAATACAAAAGAGTATGCAAATATTTCTCATATATTTAATACAAACACAAAAATGTAAACAGAGGTGAGGGAAGGAACTATTGTAATCAGCAAACATGAAAATATTTTCAGATTAGCATAGGCTCTAACAGAGGAATAGAATGGACAAGATACCTAAAATTTGATAGGCAACATTATGTCCACAAGCATTGCAAATTAAAAACAGATGCTGAGTGGCTTAAAACCTAAACCTGCAGATGTTGAACTGTGTAACACCTACACCTATGGTTATTATTGCACTTTAAGGTATCCACAAGATATGTTTTGCACACATTCTATCTTCATGAAGCAAATAATACAGTTATAGGCTTGGCTACATTAGGTTGTCTTGGTTTTTCCTATTGAGTTTAAGTTTATAAAGTTTATTATCCATTTGGAATTCAGTTTCATCAGAAACAAATTAGGCAAGGTTAGGTTTGGTTATGTTTTTTATGTTGAAAATTTTTGATGACAAATTGTTTGAAAATGTTCTATTTTTTTATTACATGGAAGGTTAAACTAGATTAGGCTATTCTACCTTTTTCTGTCTTTTGAACATTATTTAATCTGTTTGTATTAATATTAGGTACCCAACTCCAAAACCATTTTTTGGTAATATTTTGCCTGCCAGCTAAAAAGTATGCATTTGCTCAGAAAATGAGTGATCACATGATGTCAACCACATCCATAAACATTGCATTGGAAAAATATATTTGAAACTGCCTTAAAGTACAAATTTGTCCATGTGTGAAGGTTGGATCATGCAAAGCCCAAACCTACTAAACTAAATATATCCACCATGTTCCTATTGTCCCACATATAATTGCAGACATTTTTCCCTGAAGAATCCCCACTAATGTTTTACTGTGGTGACAATGTGTCCTGAGTGCAATGATTTGCTTCAAGTGTGATAGGGGCTTCCAAGCACCAAGAGGATATCCATCCATGTGCACCCATGCGGGTGACATCAACAGCCATAAAGTCATAAATAAAGTATTAAGGCTTAATAAGAGCCACAGGGGCCCATCTGGGTTAAGCCTATCTAGAAAAGGTACTAGAAATGTACATACTCCCACCCCAATCAATCCCTTATCCAAAGTTCCTAGGAAGCTATATATCCCAGCCTATCTAGCACCACTCACTTGCTACCACATAACACCCTCAACAATCACAAGCTCCTCCCATCATACCCATCGTGCCACCATAGACAAATCAGCATCTTATCAGCATCACATCCCGAAGGAAGGTGCAGAATCCACTGCTAGGCACATCCCACACAAATTCATAAATGACACTAGTCGGTTTTACAGCGGAACTTTGCTCCCAGGTCACGTGGTCTCAGGAACAAGATAGAGGGAGAAGACCCAGCATAGTGATCTGCATAAATTAAAAGTGACCACCAAATATATTATCACATCAGTTTTAATAACAAAATAGGTGTTACTATTGACGCCGCTGAAATAAGTAGAATTAAACTTACGAATATCAGCAAATTGCAATACGCTTTCTAATTTACGTCGAGACTGCACTCAGCTCTACGGCATCTGGCAGCCGACGGATGACTGCCAGATGACAAATTGGCGCTGTGGTTAAATTAGCGAAGGATGCGGTTATATGCCAATTTCCTGAGCAACGGTACAGAAAACGATAACAAAAGTACACTTAATCGATGTCAGCCAAGTTATATATCCATACCGGATACTGCCGACATGCTCACGCCGCACAACTAATAAATATTAACAACACACCCCACGAGTAGGACGCTCGTGCACCGACTGATTTGTTGCCTGCCGCGTACCGGGATATAGGTTTCGGAATATAAAAGGGTTTAAGGAAAATTATACTAAAACAATCAGTCTAAAATCGTTTTATTCTCATCACCAAGAAACAAGTTTTGTCAATTAAAAAGCTGAGAAAATTGAGTGAAATCAATTCTTGTTAATAATAAATGTTCTTCGATGTACTTTTTTAGTTCATGTCTGGAATGTTTAGGTGTGGAATGACTTGGAAGGATGAAAAGCGACTAGACGGGAGAGCAAATTGCCGCTGTAAAACCGACTACTGTGTCCTGAGTGCAATGATTTGCTTGAAGTGTGACAGGGGCTTCCAAGCACCAAGAGGATATCCATCCATGTGCACCCATGCGGGTGGCATCAACAGCCAGTGTGGCATCAGTGAGGGATGGAACAGTAGTCAATCTCACACGGTATAGCGCATTAAGCATCGCTCTAGCAACTGGAAAGCAAATATTTGTTACATAAATGAGTGATAAAACCATACACGACAGTTCTGGTGTAACGATAATCCACAGCAAGGATCCAGAGGAGTCGTACTACAAACTGGATAAAACCCGCGCATTCCCCGCTGAGGGCGCTAGTGCGCTCACTATGTATGACGTTTCGGTCAGTCTCGCCGACGTTTTCGCAAGCACTTACTAAATATGCCTTAGCTGTGCTGCCTAGTGGTGGAAATGTGTGTCAAAATGAAATGACGATTCGCGTAGCGGCCTGTAATGATATGTTTTTGTTGTATTATTTTGACAGTTCAGCACATATATATTTGCTAAACTGATATTATCATAATATATATATTGCTGTAGAATACAACCGAACTGCGCGAATGGCATGAACCTGTCATCTCTATACCTTCAATATGAATAGAGTTTTCGTTCCAGGAAATAAATAAGAACAATACCTGCCTGATATGAATTATGACGACCGAATTTATGGGTAAATTTTAGATTCTCATACTAGATAATTATAATCCTGTTTTTCAATATATCAATAAATTAACGAAAATTCATGTTTTCTGGGTCCTGAGGGAAGTGTCGAACGCCTGTCAGCGTTGCGCTAGCCCCATCTATGCTTACTATAAAATACTTCAGGTTCGACATTATCTGAACCAATATAGGGAACCGACAGGGGCATGGTAGGCACACATGGTGGTATGTTTCACTGACGGATCTGGATTTCGTTACGGGGGTGCGGGCTTATTTTTTAGGGGGCGCCTTTTCCATCCGAAGAAGCACCTTCGGGTAAAAGTTCGTTGAGTGTGGGAAATGGGAGGAATGGGTGTAGGAACAGGGGGCAAGGGGCCACGACCCTCCACTTTCTATGAAAGTTTAACATTAATGTTATGGCAATGCATGGAAAGAATGAACTTCAAAATGGATTTCCCCCTCCACTTTTTGAGACGTTCCTACGCCTCTGAGGGGAAGGATGGGTGCAATCGAGCTTCCCACATGCCGAGGACGTTCTCTATTCGGAGAAGCGTCTCCGGCTGAAAAATGTGTTGAGGATGGAGGGGGTGAAGGAGCATTCAACCTTCACGGAAAGATCGTGCCTTTGCCGAAGGGGGAATAATGCATGGGAAATAAAAAGGAAATAATGCATTATTATGTTTCTTTGTTTAGAGCCTTTACTACCTGAACAAGCAACCATCTATATCGGAGACCTTCATCGGGTTCCCAAGGGGAGGGAGGAGGGTGGCCGTCCCCTAGGGCCCCGCTGGATCTGTTAGGTAGCTGGATGCAATTAGATGGAGATGTGCCCCGTTGTCATACAAGTGGGTAGAAACAAATGAAAAACGTTGAAAAATAGAACTTCGAAATGGAACACAGATGAACAATTATATGGAAGAAGTTAGGCAGAACTCAGCAATGGTAGAAGAGAACCTTCATGGCGATGCAAATTCATTTAATATGCACCAGAAGCCTGATCAGAAGGGTACGAGTGCCGATACTCGATTCGTACATGTTCAATCATTGTACATTGCGACTGTTGCAAAAATAAATGTTGCCACCCATAGGCCTAGTCATCGGAACATAATTTCGTCGAGGGAGAGGGCGCAGCACATGAAAGCAATAAGCGGGCACAAGTGGATTGGGGGCATACCACTAGTATCTCATGTTATAAGTTTATATTATTTAGAGGTGCAAAGGCCACATGGGGAGGGGGGGTCATGCAAGTGCCCTCACAATGTCATATCAAGCTTCACCCCTGCCACCACGTATTGTCAATTCACTAAGCTGATAATTGCAGTGCCACCTTGTATATCTCATGCAGATGGTGCTACAACCTCCAGGTGTTTTGTCTTGCATACATTTGGAGAAGATTGTATCCGTTGAATTATGACCCTCGCAATGCTGATGACTCCCGAGTGTTAAAGTTGAAAATTGAGAGTGTATTCCAGCTCACCTCACCACACTAACAGACATTTCCTCGGGTAGCACAGGCAAGTCTTTCAACGCCAGATTTAAGCCAGATTTTTATCAGTTGATTGTGATATGCTTCCATCGCTCATTCTCGCAAAACGCCTTACTTACCTCGGGACGACGAGAAGAGGGAAATTCAATTTTCCTAAAGAGGAGAACGGTGCTCGGCCTCCAACCAAATGCAACCAGTGTAGCAGACGCAGAAAAAAAATGCACTCCTCTTCACCAAATGTATTCCACAAGTTACAAGCATTTACAGACACAAAAGGTAACAGACGCAAACAGCACACATCAGTGCACACGCATATTTCACTGGCGGATCCAGAGGCGGGCGTGCACTGTGTGATCCCGTGCCAGGTCCAGATCGGTGAACGAAAATTTTCATATAACCGAGAAAAGTGCCGCATCGCAAAGGTTCATCCGTACCAACTCCAATCGGCCAAACGCCACCATCACGCCATCCCGCCGTCGGAATGTTTTGCGAAAGGTGTCCCCTGGACAGAAATGCCTTGAGCTCTTCGTGCATATCCTTCACTGCCCTCATCCCTGTTCTGGATCGACGATTCCACGGCAGACAATAATACTAAGCGAAGAATCAAATCAAATCAAGTAATCAAATGTTCGGTGAGAGGCCTCGCCCTCCTCTGTTGCATAAACCCTGGGATCAAGCTGCGAATTGGTCGAAAAGTCTCCCAACAGCTATCTGGATACAATATTCATTTGGTTCTTACGAGTGCTTATTTGCACCAACTTGCAATAATCTCAGAGAAAGGAAAATCGGACGACTCTTACCACCTTCACGCCAGCTTCAATGCTTTCCAGGAAAGACACCTATACACAAAACCATCTAATGTGTGCAACACATGGCCATCATTGATCCTGCAGCTGGAACGACGTGCTTCGAACATGTGCTAGGCCTGTGTCGAGGCAGTCGCAGCACATTAAGAACATCAAGTGTTATAATAGCGCATGCCAACGACATGCCAGTATACTTTTGTCGTGAAGTGGCCTGTCACAGCCTATAATTAATCTTTGTGAGCCCTCTCTTCAGTTGTGCACAAAATGACACCGCTGTCCCACCACCACCTGCTGTCCCACTGCGGTCGGAGAGGTGGTTGTCGGGCAGCAGCTAATCTCGGCCAACCAGTTGGCACCACTTGCAGGCCCATGCAGCAGATGCTGAAAGCACAAAATATGATTTGACCTTGTTGCCAAATATTCTCCACATTCTGCAAATGGATACAGGTCATTGTATTTGGGCTGGCAGACCAGACACTCTGAATTGTGCTGACAGGTGTGCATTTGGTGCACACAGAATCCCAACTCTGGACCTAGCCCCAGTCAAGGTCATGACAAGGCTGGCCCCATATCACAGCCAGGTAGACCAGCATGGCTGGCCAATGGAGGGAGCTTCCCATGTGCCTGCTGGCAACACATTCCATATCACCATCAAAATGAGCATACCTCCAGCTGCCAACATCTGACATGAAACACCATCACATAATCAAACCACTTATGGTGCCACTCAATCACAAAGCAATCAGGCAAATATCACACATATCCCCATTGAGATGGGAATGCTCGCCCATTTAGCACAGATCAGGCATATGACACCCCACTCCACCACAATTAAGACATGATGTCCTACAATAAGCTGCAATTGAGATTTTCACACTGTGCTCCTGACTGGGTTTGTGGGATGTGAAGCACCAGTAAAAACAGTGTCTCAATCAGCGCTGTGGCACTGCATTTGAGAGGTTCAGAGATCATTAGTATTCTTTTAAGGTTTCTGAGTGGAAAGATGTGGTAATATGGTGGCAGGATTAAATATCCAGATTCTACCATCACCTATAGATCATCAATAACTTTCCATCATCATACAAACACCAGTTCCAAATTGGAAATGCTGGAGGCAAACCAAGGAATGTTACGAAACATCAAGACTGCAAAGTATGACAAATGGCTGACAACGCACAGCAGCCATGGACAAAAAATCCAATAGGGAGATCAAATGCACCACCAAACGCAAAACAAACATGAGGTAAGAAAGTCAAGAGGCTTGATCAAGAGGCTTGCTCCCGACGCCGTCTATAGACAGACAGACAGACAGCTCCCGACGCCGTCTATCCCTCGCTCCCGATGCCCTCTATAGACAGACAGACAGACAGCTCCCGACGCCGTCTATCGCTCGCTCCCGACGCCCTCTATAGACAGACAGACAGACAGCTCCCGACGCCGTCTATAGACAGACCGACAGACAGCTCCCGACGCCGTCTATCGCTCGCTCCCGACGCCGTTTATCACTCGCTCCCGACGCCGTCTATCACACGCTCCCGACGCCGTCTATAGACAGACAAACAGACAGTTCCCGACTCCGTCTATCGCTCGCTCCGACGCCCTCTATAGACAGAAAGACAGACAGCTCCCGACGCCGACTATCGCTCGCACCCGACGCCGTCTATCGCTTGCTCCCGACGCTGTCTATAGACAGACAGACAGACAGACAGACAGATCCCGACGCCGTCTATCGCTTGCTGGCCGGCCCGGACGGCTGCACCCGGGCCGTCTATCGCTCGCTCCCCACGCCGTTTATCGCTCGCTCCCGACGCTGTCTATCGCTTGCTCCCTACGCCATCTATCACTCGCTGGCCGGCCCGGGCGGCTGCACCCGGGCCATCTATCGCTCGCTCCGGACGCCGTCTATCGCTCGCTGGCCGGCTCGGACGGCTGCACCCGGGCAGTCCATCGCTCGATCCCGACGCCGTCTATCGCTCGCTCCCGACGCCGTCTATCGCTCGCTCCCGCCGCCGTCTATAGACAGACAGACAGACAGCATCCGACACCGTTTATCGCTCGCTCCCGACGCCGTCTATCACTCGCTACCGACGCCGTCCATCGACAGACAGACAGACAGCTCCCCACGCCGTCTATCGCTCGCTCCCGCCGCCGTCTATCGCTCGCTCCCTACGCCGTCTATCGCTCGCTCCCGACGCCGTCTTTAGACAGACAGGCAGCTCCCGACGCCGTCTATCGCTCGCTCCCGGCGCCGTCTATCGCTCGCTCCCAACGCCGTCTATCGGTCGCTACCGACTGCCGTCTATCGCTCGCTCCCAACGCCGTCTATAGACACACGGACAGACAGCTCCCGACGCAGTTTATCGCTCGCTCTAGGCGCCGTCTATCGCTCGCTCCCGACGCCGTCTATCGCTCGCTCCCGACGCCGTCTATAGACAGACAGACAGACAGCTCCCGACGCCGTCTATCGCTCGCTCCCGACGCCATCTATAGACAGACAGACAGACAGCTCCCGACTCCGTCTATCGCTCGCTCCGACGTCCTCTATAGACAGACAAACAGATAGCACCCGACGCCGTCTATCGCGCGCTCCCGACGCCGTCTATCGCTCGCTCCCGACGCAGTCTATACACAGACAGACCGACAGCTCCCGGCGCCGTCTATCGCTCGCTCCCGACGCCGTCTATAGACAGACAAACAGATAGCTCCCGACGCCGTCTATCGCGCGCTCCCGACGCCGTCTATCCGGCGAGCGCCAGACGGCCCGAGGTGCCGGGTGCCCGGGGTGCTCGGGCTGCGGCCAGCGAGCGATAGACGGCAGCCGGGACGGCTACGCCGCTCCCGGCGGCCGTCTATCGGCGAGCGCCAGACGGCCCGGGTGCCGGGTGCCCGGGGTGCTCGGGCTGCGGCCAGCGAGCGATAGACGGCAGCCGGGACGGCTGCCGCTCCCGGCGGCCGTCTATCGGCGAGCGCCAGACGGCCCGGGTGCCGGGTGCCCGGGGTGCTCGGGCTGCGGCCAGCGAGCGATAGACGGCAGCCGGGACGGCTGCCGCTCCCGGCGGCCGTCTATCGGCGAGCGCCAGACGGCCCGGGTGCCGGGTGCCCGGGGTGCTCGGGCTGCGGCCAGCGAGCGATAGACGGCAGCCGGGACGGCTGCCGCTCCCGGCGGCCGTCTATCGGCGAGCGCCAGACGGCCCGGGTGCCGGGTGCCCGGGGTGCTCGGGCTGCGGCCAGCGAGCGATAGACGGCAGCCGGGACGGCTGCCGCTCCCGGCGGCCGTCTATCGGCGAGCGCCAGACGGCCCGGGTGCCGGGTGCCCGGGGTGCTCGGGCTGCGGCCAGCGAGCGATAGACGGCAGCCGGGACGGCTGCCGCTCCCGGCGGCCGTCTATCGGCGAGCGCCAGACGGCCCGGGTGCCGGGTGCCCGGGGTGCTCGGGCTGCGGCCAGCGAGCGATAGACGGCAGCCGGGACGGCTGCCGCTCCCGGCGGCCGTCTATCGGCGAGCGCCAGACGGCCCGGGTGCCGGGTGCCCGGGGTGCTCGGGCTGCGGCCAGCGAGCGATAGACGGCAGCCGGGACGGCTGCCGCTCCCGGCGGCCGTCTATCGGCGAGCGCCAGACGGCCCGGGTGCCGGGTGCCCGGGGTGCTCGGGCTGCGGCCAGCGAGCGATAGACGGCAGCCGGGACGGCTGCCGCTCCCGGCGGCCGTCTATCGGCGAGCGCCAGACGGCCCGGGTGCCGGGTGCCCGGGGTGCTCGGGCTGCGGCCAGCGAGCGATAGACGGCAGCCGGGACGGCTGCCGCTCCCGGCGGCCGTCTATCGGCGAGCGCCAGACGGCCCGGGTGCCGGGTGCCCGGGGTGCTCGGGCTGCGGCCAGCGAGCGATAGACGGCAGCCGGGACGGCTGCCGCTCCCGGCGGCCGTCTATCGGCGAGCGCCAGACGGCCCGGGTGCCGGGTGCCCGGGGTGCTCGGGCTGCGGCCAGCGAGCGATAGACGGCAGCCGGGACGGCTGCCGCTCCCGGCGGCCGTCTATCGGCGAGCGCCAGACGGCCCGGGTGCCGGGTGCCCGGGGTGCTCGGGCTGCGGCCAGCGAGCGATAGACGGCAGCCGGGACGGCTGCCGCTCCCGGCGGCCGTCTATCGGCGAGCGCCAGACGGCCCGGGTGCCGGGTGCCCGGGGTGCTCGGGCTGCGGCCAGCGAGCGATAGACGGCAGCCGGGACGGCTGCCGCTCCCGGCGGCCGTCTATCGGCGAGCGCCAGACGGCCCGGGTGCCGGGTGCCCGGGGTGCTCGGGCTGCGGCCAGCGAGCGATAGACGGCAGCCGGGACGGCTGCCGCTCCCGGCGGCCGTCTATCGGCGAGCGCCAGACGGCCCGGGTGCCGGGTGCCCGGGGTGCTCGGGCTGCGGCCAGCGAGCGATAGACGGCAGCCGGGACGGCTGCCGCTCCCGGCGGCCGTCTATCGGCGAGCGCCAGACGGCCCGGGTGCCGGGTGCCCGGGGTGCTCGGGCTGCGGCCAGCGAGCGATAGACGGCAGCCGGGACGGCTGCCGCTCCCGGCGGCCGTCTATCGGCGAGCGCCAGACGGCCCGGGTGCCGGGTGCCCGGGGTGCTCGGGCTGCGGCCAGCGAGCGATAGACGGCAGCCGGGACGGCTGCCGCTCCCGGCGGCCGTCTATCGGCGAGCGCCAGACGGCCCGGGTGCCGGGTGCCCGGGGTGCTCGGGCTGCGGCCAGCGAGCGATAGACGGCAGCCGGGACGGCTGCCGCTCCCGGCGGCCGTCTATCGGCGAGCGCCAGACGGCCCGGGTGCCGGGTGCCCGGGGTGCTCGGGCTGCGGCCAGCGAGCGATAGACGGCAGCCGGGACGGCTGCCGCTCCCGGCGGCCGTCTATCGGCGAGCGCCAGACGGCCCGGGTGCCGGGTGCCCGGGGTGCTCGGGCTGCGGCCAGCGAGCGATAGACGGCAGCCGGGACGGCTGCCGCTCCCGGCGGCCGTCTATCGGCGAGCGCCAGACGGCCCGGGTGCCGGGTGCCCGGGGTGCTCGGGCTGCGGCCAGCGAGCGATAGACGGCAGCCGGGACGGCTGCCGCTCCCGGCGGCCGTCTATCGGCGAGCGCCAGACGGCCCGGGTGCCGGGTGCCCGGGGTGCTCGGGCTGCGGCCAGCGAGCGATAGACGGCAGCCGGGACGGCTGCCGCTCCCGGCGGCCGTCTATCGGCGAGCGCCAGACGGCCCGGGTGCCGGGTGCCCGGGGTGCTCGGGCTGCGGCCAGCGAGCGATAGACGGCAGCCGGGACGGCTGCCGCTCCCGGCGGCCGTCTATCGGCGAGCGCCAGACGGCCCGGGTGCCGGGTGCCCGGGGTGCTCGGGCTGCGGCCAGCGAGCGATAGACGGCAGCCGGGACGGCTGCCGCTCCCGGCGGCCGTCTATCGGCGAGCGCCAGACGGCCCGGGTGCCGGGTGCCCGGGGTGCTCGGGCTGCGGCCAGCGAGCGATAGACGGCAGCCGGGACGGCTGCCGCTCCCGGCGGCCGTCTATCGGCGAGCGCCAGACGGCCCGGGTGCCGGGTGCCCGGGGTGCTCGGGCTGCGGCCAGCGAGCGATAGACGGCAGCCGGGACGGCTGCCGCTCCCGGCGGCCGTCTATCGGCGAGCGCCAGACGGCCCGGGTGCCGGGTGCCCGGGGTGCTCGGGCTGCGGCCAGCGAGCGATAGACGGCAGCCGGGACGGCTGCCGCTCCCGGCGGCCGTCTATCGGCGAGCGCCAGACGGCCCGGGTGCCGGGTGCCCGGGGTGCTCGGGCTGCGGCCAGCGAGCGATAGACGGCAGCCGGGACGGCTGCCGCTCCCGGCGGCCGTCTATCGGCGAGCGCCAGACGGCCCGGGTGCCGGGTGCCCGGGGTGCTCGGGCTGCGGCCAGCGAGCGATAGACGGCAGCCGGGACGGCTGCCGCTCCCGGCGGCCGTCTATCGGCGAGCGCCAGACGGCCCGGGTGCCGGGTGCCCGGGGTGCTCGGGCTGCGGCCAGCGAGCGATAGACGGCAGCCGGGACGGCTGCCGCTCCCCGGCGGCCGTCTATCGGCGAGCGCCAGACGGCCCGGGTGCCGGGTGCCCGGGGTGCTCGGGCTGCGGCCAGCGAGCGATAGACGGCAGCCGGGACGGCTGCCGCTCCCGGCGGCCGTCTATCGGCGAGCGCCAGACGGCCCGGGTGCCGGGTGCCCGGGGTGCTCGGGCTGCGGCCAGCGAGCGATAGACGGCAGCCGGGACGGCTGCCGCTCCCGGCGGCCGTCTATCGGCGAGCGCCAGACGGCCCGGGTGCCGGGTGCCCGGGGTGCTCGGGCTGCGGCCAGCGAGCGATAGACGGCAGCCGGGACGGCTGCCGCTCCCGGCGGCCGTCTATCGGCGAGCGCCAGACGGCCCGGGTGCCGGGTGCCCGGGGTGCTCGGGCTGCGGCCAGCGAGCGATAGACGGCAGCCGGGACGGCTGCCGCTCCCCGGCGGCCGTCTATCGGCGAGCGCCAGACGGCCCGGGTGCCGGGTGCCCGGGGTGCTCGGGCTGCGGCCAGCGAGCGATAGACGGCAGCCGGGACGGCTGCCGCTCCCGGCGGCCGTCTATCGGCGAGCGCCAGACGGCCCGGGTGCCGGGTGCCCGGGGTGCTCGGGCTGCGGCCAGCGAGCGATAGACGGCAGCCGGGACGGCTGCCGCTCCCGGCGGCCGTCTATCGGCGAGCGCCAGACGGCCCGGGTGCCGGGTGCCCGGGGTGCTCGGGCTGCGGCCAGCGAGCGATAGACGGCAGCCGGGACGGCTGCCGCTCCCGGCGGCCGTCTATCGGCGAGCGCCAGACGGCCCGGGTGCCGGGTGCCCGGGGTGCTCGGGCTGCGGCCAGCGAGCGATAGACGGCAGCCGGGACGGCTGCCGCTCCCGGCGGCCGTCTATCG